>JAQGBH010000995.1:0-38535 GCA_034698265.1 Sminthurinus aureus | reverse complement strand
AACTCTGTTAACACAGTGTGTATATAACCAGAGGTACTTTTGAAAGGCAGCCCTTCATATAGATACTTAAATATATTCAAGTATTGACAATTGACAAGAAGACAAAATTATACATTGTATACATAATATAACACTATTATGTGGAAAACCGTTCTAAAACGGAAGCAATCACACTTTGCGTTTCGCTTATATAATATATACATTATACATGGTACAACAAAAATTGATAATCGAAGTATTTATTTTAGTTATGTAACTAATATAAATCTATAAATATATATATATATTTTATTGTAAAAATGTGGCTCATTTGTCAAAAAACCAAAACACGAAAATATACATTATATTTCTTCAACAACTGAAAAATAATTTTATTACTTATAAAATAAATATATACAGTTTACGTATAGCCAAACAGGTTATATAAATCTGTAAATAAGAGTGATTTATGAACAATAAGAAACATTATATTATTATATACATATAATATGTAATATTATAGCCATTTAATTAATTAAAAACGAGATACTTCTTGCAATGAATTTTTAGATAGTTCCTCATTTTATTCATTTAATTTGTTCATAAAATGTGTAGCGCTAGATACATAATCTGCCCCTTGGTATAAAATCATCCATATTTTGTTTGTTCATATGAATCATGACCAATGGTCAATAATATTCAGTTTGTAGTTTGTATAACTTTTATCATGTTTAAACTTTAAACAAGCCCTCTCATTTGAATTTACATGAATGAAGCATCAAAAGCCTTAAAATTTTAATTAGCATGGTGAGAACTTCTATATTAATTCGTACTTTTAGCTGCATATGTACCCCATATCCTCAGAACTTTAGAACTTATGCTTTTAAATGACTGAAAATACCAAGTTTTTAGGAGTTTTGTTTTACTGGAAAGAACCCAAAAATCTCAATTTCACCCAGTGCCTCAAAGTTACTGTAGCATTTCAGTAACTGTATATATTTGTAGATATAATATTATGTACATACCTAAAAATATCTTTGAAAAGTATACACATCATACATGTCAAGTTTACTATAGGAGAAAATTTGAAACCTCCTACGTCATTTGACTTAAAAGTTTAAAGGATTAGATGCTAAAGGTTCTTGAAAATTAAAACTCTCCTAAAACCACGTGCAAACTTTTGTAAACAGTAAACACGTAATATTATGTAGTACATACTAAATACACTATAAACTATAGTAAGTATATGTAGCACGCATTACAGATATTATTATTATTATTAAACAGTCAGCATTCAGGATACGTAGTCTTTAGTTTGCTACTGATTAATTATGGTTTTACAAACATTTTTCTAACTTTACATACTTTTTGACTCTCTCTCCTGTGAAAAATGGAGTACGTATCATTAAACTTTTACAGCACAATATATATTATTCAGTTTTGTGCGAACAATGAGACTATAAGTTAAAGTAAACAGAGTAACAGGAAAGCAATAATCATTTTCATATACAGATATAATTAATAGAAGAGTTGTAGTATGTGATACAATGGTGTATGAAAAAAGCGTGCTGTACAATGTACACTATACATATATCTGTTGTCTGTCCGCTTTGCGTATAACTTATGGTATACATGTATATATGTAGGTAGTTACTGATTAGGTATAACGTCCATTATTACAGCAGATATTAATATTATTCTATAACGTTAAATTAATTAGATGGATGAGATGACTGACGATATCTATCTATCTGTTTCTATCTATAAAATATCATGCTATTACTATAATATTATTATATGTACACTATTATTCTGCATTCTGCACCACAATTTTTCTACACGCATGAAAATCCCCATACATGTTACACGTAGCATGTAAAATGTATAATGCAGACAGAAGTAGCATGCCCATGCGAATACCGTAGAGGAACTACTGAGCATATCCCTCACTCTCAAAAAAACTCACCTGTTCATCATAATTGCTATCACGGCATACAAACACATACAGGTGTTTTTTTTCTATTTTTTTCCTTTCTACCTCGTGTACACTGTACACATTTTCCCCTTGCTGTCTTTACTACGATCTAAGTACAATGTGCAGTTTTTCCAAAGTTCTCGACTAGTACACATCTATCCCTACCTGTTCTCCGTATCCGTAATCGTATCTCTCAAAGAAAACAAACCGAAATATAAATACTACATTACAGGCGTCTGTTTATTGTTTTATTATTTATACCATGGTAGGGTTCTCGTAGCTCTTTACTCATGGTTCAGGACGCTCGTACTTTGTAGCCGCTGACCGCTGACCTTTTCCAATTCTTCTAGATTCTAGACTCTAGGCTCTAGACATACAAAATATTGTTTACTTTACATTGTACATGAATGTTTTACTAATTATTACTAATATAATATAACCAACCCCCATCCTCTTCTTTTTACAATATTATCTATGAAAACTAAAGAGTTTATTTTAAAACTAACAAAATTTCATACTGCAAACTACCATCATCATCATCATCTCCCCCATGGAGCTCAGCAAGATTCTGCTTTTTCATCATCATCATCATCATTGTTGTCATTCAAAATCTAAAGGGTGAATTTGAATCACATGGAAGGAATTAAACAACAACAAATTGGATCAAGTTGCCAATTATACAAATACAAAGCATAACAACTAACAACATCTCTAAGCGAGGCGATCGTACTTCATAATACGCTATTCGTTCTCTTCTTCATCTCTGTTTAAAAAATCCCATCATAGTGTTATAACTAGATCTATTACATTCTACAGTCTAAAGTAGCAGTTATTTTCAGCATTGCCAGTGTTAAACAAGTAAAAGAAGAGCTACAGCTTATAATCCAATAGCCCATTTTAAACAGAATTCCTATCGTACATGTATAAATACATAAATGCATAAGTATATGGTGCAGTGTATTACATAAGAAACTACGCCTAGCTGAATATAAGAAAAATATGTAGATACTAGAGACATGCTTTCTTCTTTTGTCCAACTGAACGCTCAAAAAATCACAAGGAGCTGTAAACAATACAATAACAAAACAAACCCGTAACCAAAACGTATTCGATACATTTAGTAGTGTACTTTGTGCAGTGTGCATAGAGAATAGAGACTCAAGTGAAAATTCCAGTGTGTGTGTATATTAGTCTACAGTCTACATATCAGCCAAGGAGAAAAGCATGCAGTAGTAAATATTGTCCTGTACTTTATTGTGACTTAAGCTGGAACATTTTTGTCGCCGCTTGAAGAGAACGAGGGTGGTCATAGGGTGTCCTACAATAAAGATCTGAGTTGCGCTTGCGAATATTTACGCCACTTTATTGATTTTCCGGAGAGAATAGAAAAGAAGAAGACAAGGAAAAGCTCTCTGTCTGTCTGCCTGTCTCTGGTTCTCTCTCTCTGTCTTTCCAGTGCTTTCCCTCCTTTTTTTATTCGTCTGAGAAATATACACATTCAACATTCAGTTTGCCTTGATAAAGAGCTCACACAGTGTTGACTTGGGCTAGTGGCGAGTTTAAATGAGTTCTGTCTGGCTCTACTTTGACTTCATTTCAACTCCACATTTATACAAATAATCTATACATAATTCAGGATTTTGAGACAAATACGTTGTTCATACATATATAAAACTATATAGATTTTATCAGTTCAAAAAATTACGCACAAAGAGTGAGTCAACAGTGTCGCAGTTCACCGGACAAATCTTTTCCTTGTGGATTGTGGAGACGTCAAAGAAAAAACCCTGGTACATAAGCCCATATTACTCACTTGCCTTTTGCCTGCAAGCATGATAAAAATTGCACAAACATAAACATAAACATTGTCTTAATTCGAAATTCTATATTTTCTATATTTTGTGAGCTTGAGCTTTACTGAGA
The DNA here is from genome assembly GCA_034698265.1 of Sminthurinus aureus. Classification (NCBI taxonomy): domain Eukaryota; kingdom Metazoa; phylum Arthropoda; class Collembola; order Symphypleona; family Katiannidae; genus Sminthurinus; species Sminthurinus aureus. The sequence goes on along the minus strand of JAQGBH010000995.1, from coordinate 34,658 downwards.
TAAAGTAAAAGTTTGTGATACTCGTTTATTTCTCCGTGTATTATCCGCTACAAAATACAAAATACATAGCAAAATTTATCAATACATGAAAAAAGTGCTCTAAAATATTTGATTGTGGTCTCAAGTGACAACTGTGTAACGTGTCAGTCGTGTTATCATCAATTAATTTCTCCTGATTATATTTGGAACGTGAATTATATAATTCCGAGTCAGCAAAATGCAGGTGAGACAAAACATTATTTACTTATCACATTCAAAGTAGTGCAAAATTCATAGGTAAATTCATAACTAACAACTACAAGAGTAATTTTAATATTAAAAAATAACTATATTATTGACAAGTAATTTCTTATGACGCACATAATGCACAATACACGATATAAATTTAAATCTTTTTTTTTGTATTTTGTCTGACATGCTTCATAATATGCGTATCAAAGTATTTATTTCAATCCAAATAATACAAGTACAACCATGTGTATAACATGCGTGTTTGTTAGTGTAAACTTTTGCATCCATGCTTACTGTTAGTTATTTATAAAAAAGCATGTAAAATGTACATTGTTTACAGTATACTGTTTAGCATTCATCAAACTATGTGCAAAGATTGAGAGTTGTGATTTTTTTCTAAAAATTATTACAAATTATATTCCATGACCTTCTTCTTCTTCGTCTTCTTCTAATTTTTCGTACGTCTTAGAATCACGAGTATTTTGCATACACATCTCGTGGCCACGTTAATTTCACTTGCAAATTAGCATATTTAGATTACATTTAGTGTACGAATTATGAAGGAGTAGATGCACAGAATATAGCACACAAGTGAGTGTTGAGTGTTGACTATGTAATAGATTACAATATTAAACAAAATATGTAAGGTACAATACTTCACATCTCAGCATGTACAGAACTATGCACTCTAGACAAGAGTGTCTGAGTATAGTACACTTATTGAAATTCCAAATTGTCAATTATATCTGTAAGTATATAATATATATTGTGCATTAGTATTGTTCCCTACAAACTTTACACGTTCTGCATTACGTTTTTTTGCAACACCATTGTGAGTGTAATAGTTTATTTTTTTCCTTCATACTTCATACTGTATCTTGTGTCTTATATCTTATATCTTGTACAAGAGTACAGATTTGTGAGAGGAATAGATAAAAAAAATGCAAATTTAGTTTTTTATTATGTTGTTGCAAATTTCAATATCATATCAAAAACACGACATTGTTTCCTCATAACTTATGGAGTATGGATTATGGTTACAGTATAGATATTATTGACACTGATTCTGGAATAAATAATACTAGTATACTAATATTTCCATTGATTCGTCAATCTACAATGCACAATACCCTTTAAAGGATAAACGCTATTTTACTCATTGAGCATTTTTAAACGAGCTGAGAATACAGAATGTGCAGAATATATTATGTATTACCTATACTCATTATGCATGTATTATGAACAACATACATGTTGAAGGCATAGGCCACATTGTTTTTTTTGCATGGAGTTTATTACTGTAATATATAGATATTATGATGTGTTTTATATAGTTTTGTTATCGCCATTGTTCCCTAGAGAAAGAATAGCAAATGCACAGAATATATAATACAGGCATATTGTTGTACAAGCAGAAAGAATACAATAACATATTCTGCATTCAATGTCTATTCTATATTCTATATGAAGCTTCATCAACGATTTATTTAGCTTTGTTTCTGTGCCTTTTATATCAATGCCATTTCATACTTCATGGAGGATGAGGAATGTATAATAGCATCAAATTAAATACATAATTATAATACAGCAAAACACAGTAAACTACACTATCACATACATAAATACATACATAAGGAGATAGATCCAATTTTTAAATAAATATAGTACATAATATAATGCTCCTATTCATGCTGTGTACCGTGTACATAGTACATTCCATCAGCCACCACACAAAGAGCAATAATATTCTAAATTCTATACATTTTCAGTTTTAGTATCAATAATCAGTACTCAAATAAATGTGTACTATTACCAATTACCAAGCAACAACTGCAAAAACAATAATATGTGGAACATGAAAATCAGCACATGTATAATATTATTATAATAGATAATATATACCACACAGTTTTGCACAAACTCCCAGCCTAGGAGCTACAATTATGTTTATATGAATAGTATGTACCAAGATCCTATAATAAATAGACTAAAATTTGAGACTCACACAAAATATGTGTCTAATAATTAACAATGCACTAATGGAGAATATTGAATGAACTTAGCGGACAATTATCATAATGAGTCGTGAGTAGTACAATGTACAATGTTGTTAAATTGACATAATTATTATTATGTAATTTAACACATTGTCTTGTAAAAAAACAAGAGACTGGAAAAATAAAAGTCGTAGCAGAGGAACAAAGAAAGTTTAATTTCTATATACACCCTAATGCTATTGATTTTTCAATGTTTCAATCAACTACATGAACAGTTATAAATTGAGGATATAAAATATACAAGAACAAGATACACGATGCATTTATTTCTGACGACAATGAAATAACTGTGAACTGTAAAGTAAATTCAATACTCAATATTATACTCTATACAAATTATATTTTGTTACTAATTTTCTTCCTGCTTTATGCGGCGGTTCAGACTTGAGATAGCCATTTTTCCTCATGCTATTAAACTGATAGAGATATTGTTATGAGTTATGAGTCCAGTTTTATACATTATTTCTTTATGATGATGATAATTTGTACCAATAATCTATTTAGAACAAAAGTCATTGTATTGTCGAAAGCTTTTAGCTGTATGGTGCATTTTGGATGGATTGATTTTTCTAGTTTCTAGTTGAATGTCAACTTTTTTCCCAACATGTTTCAAAGGAATGAGATTGAGGATTGAAACAGGCTCACATTGTGATTTGTGATAATACATTTTTTGATTCTACATCATATAATATCATATTGCGGACTCACTCACTCGAACACTGAACACTGAACTGGTCCGACGTCCGAACATTTCATGACACACAACACACAACGTGTATTTGTTCTGCGTCCATTATCTTATGCATGGTATTAAAGACCAAGGACCTTGAGGAACACACAACAACACAGCAGAACAGATGACACACGAGGAGTTGAAAAAATGAAATGTATGATGCATTTTTCTCTTTCCATGCTCCATACTACAAAGTACACACTACATTCCTAATACGTACTGATGACAAAGTTGAGAATCAATTCAGTAGTCAGTCTAGTCCAAGACAAGGAAAAAATCGATCTTTGTCCGCAGCAAGGGAAAAGAAACCTGCTAACATTTTAACAGTTGGTGAGAAAATTTATATGCAAACTGTGAAAGAACAGTAGCAAGTCGTAAGTGCCAAGTTATAGCTGAAATAAAAGTATTATGTACAGTTTACAGGGATTATACAAGTAATTGAATAAACAAAGAATCATTTTTTGTTCTGCCAGGACATCAATGTTGTTAGAATATTTGACATTCAAACTGATTTTATCTGTGTAGCTGTATGTATGTTTTTATGTGTATGTTGTATGTCGTAATGTCGTATGTGCACCAGTCAGTCAAGTCAAAAGTGATCAAAATATCAATCACCATATTATGTGACAATGACAATGACGATAGCACTAGCAATTGTTGTAAACTGTATATAAAGAGGGTGAAAAAAAACCATTGTCCACCGACAAGTTGCATGCCTATGATTCTAGATTCTCGATTCCTACAGTTTTATAGCAGTTCGATTCTCATCCTCTTGGGAATTGTCAATGTCAATCCTCAATTCTCAATACTCAATACTCTTGGGTGATTAGGACTATTAACTATTTATTACTATCAGAAATCAGAAGGCAAAGCATTTAATGAGAAGGGAGACAAATTATTTACTTATTCCTGTGAATAAATGTGCAGTCAAAAATTCAGACGAGTCCTCTGATTCGTGTTAGATTTTACATATTTCTCCTTTTCCATCACCTCATTAAAATCCCAACGATTCCAAATTCCAACAATCCCAACACCCAGCAGGATAGAACATAGAACTCAACAAGTAAAACGAAAACAATACAATAGACAATCGACAACAGGTACAAGGAACATTCAACGTCCAAAGGAACAGTTTATCCGGTTTTTTACACTACTCATATTATAACTTTGAAACAATTCAGATAAATGCTCACACTTTATTTTATACTTGATGCATACAACATACAGTAGGTAACTCCATCAACAATGAACATGGTAAATGGTAAGTGGCATTTATTCCGATACCGTGAGCACTGAGCACTTAATAGTAATATTACGAATAAGTACAGTTAGATTTAAACAGCAACAGAATCATTTCGATACATATGCGTATGCACATAATAATAATAATAAATGACTTTGCTCCATATTTTTTCCGTTTTGAATTATCCCCTGCTTCTTCCTCTTTCAACTTACCAGCTTATTTATCAAACTGAGAACTTATTACATTTCCCCGGTGATGTGTGTTCACTGTTTAGTGTTCACTGTTCACGTTGTGTGATTTACTATTTACTATTTGTTATGTGTATGCTGTGCGTATGCATTTTCTTTGAATTTTTTATCTTTATCGTATTGTCTGCAGTCTGCAGGTGCAAAATAAAGATATGCACAAGTGTATTGACTACTGACTACCGAATACCAAATACCAGTATACAGTAATCAGTAATTGACGATTATCTAGGGAAGAACAAGAAGATCCCTCCATTTTGTTTTTCCTACTTCGTACTTATTCTATAGTCTGGTGTCTGGTGGCTGCTGTACTTTTGCATTTGATTTGACTTATTTCTCGTTCATTCTTGATTCTTGATGCTTGATTCTTGATGACTGTGGTCTGACTGCCTGACTATAGTTAAGTCAATTACTTGATGCTTGATGGCTGACCAACGTAGAACGGTCTCCATTCTTCATCACATATTATATTATAGTATTTTTAAAATAATACATACACACATATGCTTATATTATGTGTATCTTAGCCATATTATACAAAAGTAATATGTATCACAATTGATAAAAGGTTGATGAGAAAAACAAAACTTTTTTTTGTGGTTTTCCCAATTATCAAGAAAATTGCACGGGAGACAAAAAAACAAAAAAAACAAGAGATTTGAAACAAAGTTCAGCTCAGTTTGTCTTCCAAAGATTTTACCAATTTTACTTGCTACAGGATACAGATAAATTTTCCAAGTAAAACGTAATACTCAACTTCAGGATTCATGATTCGTACAATGTACAAAAGTCGGATGAAACGATTTGGAACCATGACTAGAGATTATAAAGTTCTATATTTTTTTATCAACTTCAAGATGACTACATTTTACATTTTACTATCGATTATTGTTTATTGTTTAAGCATGTCTCAAGTCTCCATTCGGAATGTGCAAGTTGATGATGAGAGACGTCAAATACTAATTGTGAATAATGCGTCTTGCACTTCAAAATTCAAATTCCCCTGCACATTTCCAGCAGTGAAGGTTGTTCAAGGGAATTTAATATTTAGCATTTACAATTTATGGCAATCAATTATTTACTGTCACATTGCATTGCCTAATCAATAATAAGAATTTCGAATACAATATACAATGCACAATACATCCATTATCCATATTAAATTATGGAACAGAACATAATTGATTGAAAATTAAAATTTGACACGCAGGTTTTTTGTCTTAAAATTTCGAATCCCAATTCTTGACTCTTGACTTTACAGGTAGTCAAGCGATAGAAAAAGAGTGAATACTACATACGAAATTTGAAGACAGAGCTACAAAGTTATATTCGATTTTGCTGTGTCTTGTTCAAGTCTCGAGTCTCGGAGATTTTTCACTCAAGGTCACAGGAGAGAAAATGCGTGACGAGAACGCATAGAGTGTAGAATGTAGAATGTACAGTGCACATTTATATTTTATACAGAGAATAGAGAGTAGTGCGAATCCATAAAATAAAATCCCACATACATTATATTCTATTCTGTATTCTTCATTCTTGTCTGACTACTGCCTAGTCATCAAAATACGAGGTATAAAAAAGACTTTGTTTTTTGTTTGCTTGGGTTTTGTTGTCTCGGTTCTCGGTCACTATATTTATGAGAGCTGTGAGCCTCTAGTATCTATTCCCATCGTCATGTATTTTTACCTGTTGTCAACTGTCTTCTGCCTTCATCATCCATCCATATCCGGCGACTGGAACGAGACAGATTAAGTCAATTTAAGCAGGTCTTTTTCCTCTGTGACTCCAGTCAACAATACTGAGTAAAGACTTTGATACAATTTGTCTCTCTCTGCCATTTTGTTTCTTTCATACCTCTCGCCAGTCACTAGTCACTAATGTACCATGACACTATATGCCTTGAAAAGGAAAAGTGTTGACTGTTCAGAGAATCTTTTGTTTTTCTCAGCACTCAGTACCATTGCCGTCAAAATGGCGAAATGGTATTTTGACGGTTGACAACAATACAATTCATGTAAATTGTCGTCTATTGTTTGTACTATTTTATTTGTATGAATTTTGTCAATTATCTAATGCCTAAATCCAAATGCCAATTCTATCCTCTTGCAGTTTTTTTTACATAATATTTGTTCACATAACTTTATGGTGTCATTTAGGTATGATAAAATTTCCTCTGTTTTTTACTGCGTATTAGGAATAAGAAGGATTAGAATTTCGGTTTTGGATTTTTTTTTATTATTAGAGCGTTACACGCTGGAAACTGGAAAAACGTAGTGTTTTCTATTGATAAACATAATTTTAGCTATTATTTCAGAAAAATGGGAGTAATCTAATTTGGAAGCAATTTAAAAGTAGTTTCTTACGCTCCATGTTCCGGAATAAACTTCATGTATTTGGGAGTACAAAATTTATGCACGCATAAAAAATGGGCGTCTACTCAATTTCCAGTTCCAAAGTTCTAGTTGAATCCAATCGATCCAGGATCTACATTCTTCATTTCTCATCATTTTGAATTTGTCTATTTTCTTGCTTTTGTGGATACATACAGAATATTCTGAAATTCATAGCGAGAGAGAGAGAGAAAATTTGATCGTATGTGGTTTTTACCCCATAATTTATTTTATATTACGTACCCGCAGAAAGAGTTCAAATAGATACAGAATACAAAAAGGTAGTGGCTAAAGACTAGATAAAAAATATAAATTGCGGCTGTTCATAAAAATAAACATAAACATAAATTTAACTCACACTCCTGATGAACTCTCATAATATTATGGCTTTTAAGATTTATTACAACTTTTCCTGCCGTTTACTCTCTTTTGTACCAAAATATAATTTAGTCATTTGGAGCTAAAAGATTACTACAGAGTACAAAAGTGCAAAATACACATTTGATGTTTGGTATTTGATGTGAGTATGAAATATGACATAACACATAAAACGAACTCGTATCAACATTTTTTTGCATATTGTACACTGCACACCCAAAAGTACGCCGTTTTACTGCCTGAATACTGATCACTGAATACAAATGGAATGGTCAATGATTTATTTAATGCATAAAATGCAAAAATACAAAAACACAGCTCATCTGGTACAAATCTACAAACTACCATTTCCAAAAATGGAAACAGAAGCCACTTTGTTGTACTAAATGCTTAACTCTAAACTATTAAAAAAATAGTTATAAGTTACAAGTAAAAAGGAGCAAAATACAAAGTGCTAAAACGAAAAGCCAAAGGCTGTAATCTATTTTGCATTTTATCATACAAGGCTAAAAAGAGTTTGATCCACTCGGAAAGTTTTACATTCTTATTAATGGAAAATGGAAAATTCAATCCACTTAAAAGACAAGAGCAGAAAAGTAATAAAGTACAATTTATCTGGTATACATGTATACAGTAAAATTACATTACTGCTAAGCCATACCTATGTGCTGTTTATAATATTACGAATACGCCAAAATTTCATCCATGTCTTATAATTACTTTGAATTACGACCACGAAAAGAGTTCAAAGTGCAAATTACCTACACCACTCAACACACACCGCAACTTCGTAGTATTAGCGGACATTCTATTTTGGATTTTGGATTTTGAATTAAAACATAAAACAGAACATAGCAACAGCCAACAGCGGAGCTTTGAACTTTCAACTTGAGTTCCATAGGTAAAAATATACATAAATTTGTATAATATCAAATATAAAATAGGTAATAGGATTGTACCTGAGTTAAAGCGTGAAACACATATACAATATATGCACGTTTTACATGGAGAAATATTATATATTAATATCAAACTCATTCCTCCGCATATGTCAAAACTAAAAACTAAAAACTAAATATACATGTGAGCAACCAAGCGGTGACTGAGATCCAAATATGAAATGCACATTACATATAGAAAATGGACGCAATCCAACCATATCGCTATATTATACATTATATACATACATACAAATTTGCATGCTAAATGCTAATTCATACACAAGCCCTTGTCTGATTTGGCGATTTTTGCCGAATTTCATGCGTAGGCAATATCAAGTACGAAGTATGAAATGTAAAAGCTTTGAATATTGAGTATGTTGCCTACTCCTGCCTGCTTTTTTTGAAGGACAATGTTGAGGTAAACAACACGGAGGGAGAAAAGGGAAAATGGGAAACATAAATGATAAATGGGCTTTCCTCGTTCCTTTGCTTCGCAAAAGCCTTGAGCCTTGACAATTAGAAAATCGAATCCAAAATGGGGAAAACCCGGGGAGAATCCACTGAGCACTGAGCACTGAACAGTCGTACATTGTCCACATGCAAATCCCTATGTAAAATTCAAATGGTGGACTACTCGATTCTCTTTTCTCTTTAACATGAGAAATGAGAGTAGAAGGTAGAACTTTATCAATATTTTGCGAGCATTGATTTTCAATCAAATATTTAGTTGATTTATTTATTTCCCCTTATTTCGTGTCCTTCATAACTCATACAATTTACGTTTTCACTTAATAGTGCAGCTTATAGCCTGGGAATTTTGAAAACTAATGGAATGGGAATGGTAAAAATCACGACTCCCTACATCCTAAGTGTATTGCATATCATCATGCAGAATGTACCTCCATTGGTTTACATAATTTAATATTGTTAATGGAATACTAGTTGATTTTGTAATCCGAGTCTCATCATGAATTCGAATTCGACTGTCTGTCTGTGACACGACAGTGACAGTATGAGGAGATAAGTGAAAACTCACGTTCCAGTTGAACCACACATGTCAAATAATATTACACTGTACATTACAATATATTATCATGATATTCTGTAGATTGTAGATTGTAGGTGCATTGGGAATTGAGAATTTGAAATGTGTCAGATCAAAAACAAAAACAACACTTGAAATCCCAATTCCACAGATATCTTTAAATGGATCTTTGACTGTGCTCTAGACTCTAGACTCTAAACTCTAGATCCTAAGTGTATCACGCATCACGCGTGTATGTCGTATAAAATGTATTGATTATTGATAGTTGATAGTTGAGAGTCTTCTGTTTTACTACAAACGATTACAATTATCTGTCATTTGATATCTCTCTCTCACCTATAATTTGGAATTTGGAATTTAAAATGTAGCATGTGTAAAGTTTAAATTTTCCATGTAAACGCATGTTCATGTTCATGTGTCTGCCTAAATAGTTTGAAAATCCTGACGATCTGACGAGACATGAGATATTTACATGCATATTTTATCAGTTATGAGTTATGAGATACGCACCAAAATGTTTTTGTTCTACGTGTTCTCATTTCCAACTTTTTCGTCAATTATAATATCGTACAAAGCACAAAGTACAAAGCAATTCGATCGATTTCTTTGGACAGTTAGTTTACTAACGCATCAACCATCAACATCATGATTTTTATATGTCTACTTTGAGCTTTGAGTGATTTGATTCGAGTAGAGAGTAGAGAATCGAGGAAAAACTTGGAAGTTTAAGTCAAATATTTCATGTTTCATGTGGATACATTTATGCAGTGTACTGTTTGATGTACTGTCGAGTGTCTAGTGTCGAGTGAGCTGTGAGTTTACATGCATTTAATGGCTCAAAAACTTTAACGACAAAAAAACACAGCTCCGTACTTGTTTAAAAATTTCCAATGACGTCTCAATTATTTTATATCCATCATTATGTGTCCATTTTGCACTATGATAAAAGCGGTACGATAGTATTTTGTATTTTACTTTTTTTTACTTTTTCATGCAAAAGCAGTAGAACAGGACAGAGGCACATGTATTTATCTGTACTTTGTACTCTGTACCTACTGTACAACATGCTACATGTGTCATGTATATTTTGTGTTTGGCGAATAGAGTAGAAAAGCAAGTTTGAAAAAAAACTCGGTGTTGATGTATTTTAGTTTTATGTATGACGGCTTGTATACGTGTAAGCTATAAACACATGAAAAAGCCTTTTAGTTCCGCTCTGTGCAATTTGCAATGGTGAAACGGGTAGATTTTAGGGTTTTTTCAAGGATCTTGCCATTAGTTAGATGGCAGATACGAGAGACCAGATACCAAATATCCACTAATGTCCTCTTTACATAGTGTGTATTATGTAATGTGTATATAGAGTGTAGAGTGTAGAGTAGTATGAAAATGAAAGACTGCAAACATTACATAGTTTTTTTTGTACATTTTTTGCGATTCTCCATCACAATTTCATATTTTACCAGCTGAACTTGGATACTGATATCCCATAAAATGCCATATGTAAGACGTACATTGTGCAAATGTATACTGATAATCAGTCTGTGCAGTGTGCAGTCAAGTTCATATTTATGTAATTTCTGCTCATTTGCACAAAATGACATATTCTCCATTCTTCAATATACTATGCTACATGCTATTTCCTATACAATAAATGTAGATATATCTGAGATAATTTGCTCAGTTACGCTTCATCGAAAAAAGCTTGTCCATGGCACCGCCACATAAATTGTAAATTGCAAATCCTTCGATATTTCCTACAGCCTACAGCCTCATTTAATTGTACAAATTAAATGTACCCGAATGCCAAATACCACACTAATTTATATCACAAGTCACAAGTGACTAGTGTAACGACGACTGTTCATTGTTCATGTTTGCAAATTGGATATTGTGGACAATAGAAGCTGGAAATTGAGAATGCTGTATATGTACATTTAGTTTCCTCATGATTCATGATGAATCCACTAATTTCATGTAACTAAAACCGTCATTTTTTACTACTATTTAGTTTCAATTCATTAATCATTTTAAACTCGAGATTCATGGTTCATGGTGTATGGTGAGACACAACAAATAAATAATTACGAGGGTCAAATTCAGATCATGTTGTTTAAAAATTAAATGTGGTCCATTGATTCGTCGGAAATTGGAAACTCGTCAAAATCGAATTAAGGCTTAGAAAATGTATAGCATATTGTTATTTCTGTTTGTCTGACACTGCTTTGTTTTGAAGGGTGTAAGGAACTGATCGATAATGAAACCTTTGGTGTACGTTTAAAAGGAAGCGACAAATGAGCGTTGGACTTTACAATTTCCCTGCTTCATTTACTGACTTTTAAACGTGGTTCACATCAAAACGTATAGATATACACGATTTGTGTGTAGATTGTGGTGCACGATGAAAATGACCGAGTGACCATGAATTTGGTAGGATGAGCACCACTACAATCTACAGAGTAGAAATTACAAAACTACAACTATCATTATTACTTGAATTACTACTTCACTTTTAGGTATTCAGTATTCAGTATTCAGCAGTGCCGTGATGAAATAGAAATCAGAATTTTAAAATCTCTGCAGCCTGACGTAGACCATACAATCTAAAGTATATTCGTATGTACAACATTGTAAGCTGAAAAGCTGGAGGGTGTATAATCTATGATTGCAAGTTAAATAGAAAATAGAAGCAGGTGTAATTTCCGTTCCGTCTCAATTCCCACCAGTTAAAATACGAGGAGATTTTTCAGCAGCACCAGAAGCAGTAGTCGTACTCTACGTTAAATTTACTAAATTTACCCTAGTGCAATTCACAATTCACTCATTATTTACCACTGCAATATTACAATTTTTTCATCACTGTACATGTAGATAAGAATGACTGAAGAGTGAGTGTATGGCGCATCTGTACATAGAACACTGATGTTTCACTAACACTACATACTACAGATGTTGGACATTGTACAGAAGATGATGTACATCTAATATCTCACCATCACCAGAGATTAAAAGGAAACGGAGAAATGAGGAAAAAACGGGAAGACAGATACGAATAAAGCAAATTGCAGTTGTATTTTGCAGCATGTTACTTGTATTATTTATATTACGTACTCTGTACACTGTACAATGTGTTTTCTGTTCTGTGTACTCTTATTACTCCTGTCTTGAGTATTAGGATTTTGCACTGATCAGGACTCAAATCCAATCTGAAAAGTCGAGACAAGAGATACGTATAAAGAAGATCCATCTAATATGATGGAAATCACGGAATCTTTGTCTATCTCTCGTGGTTGAATCTCTATACGTGAAAAGTAGACAGTAGATAGTAGATATGTTCATAACTTTTTTACTCTCATTCTTTCATTTCACTGTATATGTTGCTGTATCCTCTATTTTGTATGCAACATACATTGTACATGTATCCTGTATACATATTTTTTGCACTGCACTTATAAATTATTTATAACGCCAAAGATAAAGTTGAAAATGATGCAGAAGAAGAGTCAAGGTTTTTTCACATGGACTAATGTACATTATACATTGTAAAATGTACATGTATAATAAATAAACGTATGTATACATTTGTACAGAGAAAAAATGATGGTAGATACTAGAATCTAGATACTGCATACGGCTTGAAATTTATGCTACACTTAAAAATTGTACCATGTACCACAATAAAAATTTTCGTCCATTCGAACATTCGTCCACGGCCAGTTGCTACTTGCATATAGATCTCAAAATGCTTCCCTCTTCTACATTCTACTGCTACTGAAGCAAATTCATTCTCAGAAGAAGAGGAGACGAAGAAATAATAATAATAACAATAGTAAAATAGTAACAATAAATGAAGAAGCATTTACAATGGATATTAGATACAAGATACAACATACAACTGAATTGCTAAAATTGCAATGACCATTGTAAAAAGATACATACACATCTACATACACACAAGATTTTCTACGCTACATAGGAAAAAATAAAGACGGCACGAACAAAGTAAAGACGTTAATTCTATCTCTATAATGTGAATAGTGAATACTAACTTTTTATTGGTATTTTTTATTTTTTACGAGTTGCTTTACGAAAATGTACTTTAAGAAAAGAATATATGTATGAAGATTGGATGTGCACAATGGAAAAATATGCTCGTATTTTGCTCTGTATACTAAACACTAGATAGTAGATTCTAGAGTACCTGCAGGCATGCACAATGCAAAATGCACAGTATACAACACTTCACACTTGGAAATAGCAAAAAGCTACATTTTGTACAAATACATTTTAGATTTCTATAGCAGATTATTCTATTTGTGAAAAGGACTTGAACAAAATTCAAAATTCAAAGTCAAACTTTTACACTAGTACATTTTATTCGTGCATGTTATTTGTATGTGTATTTACGAGCTATTCCTGTATTGATATTTAGGATTTTTGGAATCTCCTCAGTCCTCATGCTTCATGTACTCATGAACTAATAATAAATAATAAAATCCTCCATTTTGTTGCATTTATGTATTTTTCCAACTTTTAAAGTTCTTTTTGTACTTCTTTTCAACTTGAATCTTGAAACTTGAGACTTGACTTGACTTTGCACATAAACCGTATGCTGAATACTTTCAACACCCAGCACCAATTTTCACACACCATATGCTGATTAGTCAATTTTATATTCTTGTTATTATAATCATCATCATCAACATCATCTTCTTCATTTTTCATTGTTAGTTTTTCAATCTAACGATCTGTACGCTCAGCATCTCCTTCCCATCAAGTCCTAGTTTATTTTTTATTGTCATTTTTTCCACAGCAGGGCTACTGTAAGTATAATGTATATGCTGTCTACTGTCTAATTTCTACAATCTACCACTGTGGTCAAACAAATACTAATAATAAATTTAATAAAAGATAAAGGCGAAATGGGCCTATTTTGATTCAGATAATAGAATAAACAGTCAACAGTCAGCCTGTGCAGAAATTTATGTAGAACTAGGTTTCTTTTCAATTTTCAAAAAGAAGTGTAAAAAATTGCATTCAATTTTATTTTTCAATGTCCTTTACACTTTACACTGATGCGGTGTGAAGTTAAAAGCTGCTGAAATAACTAATTCATTTTCATGTCACATTTAACTCTAGTTGTCCTTTTCTCTCTGTTGGAGTTTAGAGTAAAATAGACTCGTCGTGTGTAGTGTTTGTAAATTGTAAATAGTAAATAGTTTGAGGCTCATTTTTATCTCACGAGGAGTCCACTCAAAACTCAAAACCCTTTGGAAACGAAAGAATGAAAGATGATGAGCGTCAAGAGTCAAAAGTGAAGAATTAGAGCTTCAAATGTTAAAAATGTTAAATGACAATTTGTTCTTAAAATGAATGTGTACATTTGAACATTTGCACATTGGTACAATTTGAAATTACATTTGTATTTACTATTATGCAAACAAAATGCAGAAGTTAGGAAAGAGCCAAAATAATTCAAGAGATGTTTGTTAGATGTTAAATATTTAGCTAATGTACATATTATACACAATACGTAATCAAGTTAGTAAAAAAGATTAATCTAGGAAAAATGTACAATTTTCATCTGAGAAGAGTCTCAAGTCTCAAGGTTTATGATATTTTTTATATGATGATGCGAAAATTCATTTGGCGAGGAGGAAAAAATAGGGAAACGAGACTAATTCATTTAGATAGATAAATAGTAAATACTTTACACACACTCTGAATTGTAAAGATGAAGCATTTTACTCAGTATTAATTAGTATTTTACTTGATGCTTGATTCTTGATTCTCATTCCAGCTTTGATATTGTTATACTTTACAACTTTTTCTGTATGAAAATCGCATGTGGATCAAGAATCAAGTATCTAGATTATAGAATAATATTATTATTTAATATGTATTATGCATTATACGAATCACGAAGGAATTATGAGAGAGGAAGTGCTTCTCTTTCCCTCATTTGCAAGCTACAAGTTACACGTAGCAAGTAGCCAACAGCAGGAAAACAAGCTCCGGCTTTGTTCTTTGTTTTTATGTTCTCATGCTTTACAAAAAAAACAGATTTTTGAGATTAAAAGGAGCATTAACTATTAAGTAATAGATAGAAACGATAACAGTAATTAAGTTTTTTACATACATAAGAGTACATTTTAACTATACGCAATACTTAATACTTTTGTCTTGTATCTTCCGTTTTCCTGCTTTTGTGCCACATCATGTTTATACTTTATACTTTTTTGCTTCTGTTACTCAATTACGTATTCATAATTTATTAACTTTGCCAAAAACATAGTAAGTAAATGTAGCTTTTAATTGGAGTATTTCATAATACATAATACACACGCATTTTTTTACATTTTCTTGGGCTTTTATTCCATATTCAAGTGTTGTGTAACTATAAAGAGGTAAATGTATACAGTCTACACTGTACACTGGAGTTTATGATCCATGCCGCTGACGTTTCCTTAAAATGTTTGATACAATGATGTAAAAGTCATAGGGAAGAAAAAAAACGAGATAGTGGATAACGATTACCGATACACTTGAGAATTTCTGAATTAGAGCCATAAAATCAAAATGTTTGAAATGTTTAAAACATTTTAACATTTTTCTCATTTACCGAAAGCGGAATCGTTATTTCAAATTTCAATACCTGTAGTTTTGCAAAAATTGCTTTTGTTCAGGGCGCAGATGATTGTGGTTGTAAAAGTATTGTTATAGGAGATACATTTTTTTTATGCATAAAAACATACTTATCATTTATCAAAGCCCTTCTCAAATATTTCTGCATATCTTATGTATTTTGAACTTCATACAAGACACACGAATAAATGAGATTGTCCAAAATCCAAAGATCTACAATAAAAGTTATTAGGATTATTATTAGTTATTAATATTTGAAGAAGAAAGGTACTTGATCATACACTGTATTTGTATCTACAAAAAGGGTTGTTGGATTAGTGAAGGAATTTAGAGCGTGTGACCATTGTCACGGTGTCTTTTTGTTGGTACAATGTACAATGGTCGGTGTTTGGAGTTTGGTGTCTAGATGAAAAATGCAAAATGTAAGTGTGTCGCCTACACACTGTACACTATACACACAATATAATAGCAAGAAAAACACACAATGTGTTTGTACTACTGTATAAAAATGACAGTAATAACAATGTGCAGCAAATATGATTTGTCTACATTCCACATTCTACATGTGTATAAATTGTAAATTGTAAACTCAATCTGTTCGTTGTTCCCTGCTTACTGTGCGTACTAAAATATGACACATAATAATATACAGGTGTAAGGTGTAGCATGTAGAAACATAATAAGATGTATTTTTAGGAGATGGAGATGGAGACGAAGCGACAAGAGACCCTTTTGCATATTAAATTAGGTGTATTATATGTACACTTCCTTTCGTTTATCCTCTACTTTTTTTCTCACTCCTACTCAGAGTGGGCATTGCCCTTTCAGTAATTTGGTACAATTTACAATTTACTACAATATATTATCACAGTAGACAGTAGACTAAATATATACAAACATTCAGCCCTCAACATATTGAGCACTCAACAGAATAATGTATAGAATATAGACTATAGACTATAGACACACTATGATTTCCCATCTCTTTAAATTCCAACTAATAATAATGATAATACTTTTGTAGTTTGTAGACGTCAACATCTTCAAAATCTCCACTGTCTTTAAATACTCAACTCTCAACTCCTTTCCGCCCCTCAAACTCACAGTCAAAAGCTTGCATTTTCTAACCTCAAACCAAAGACCAAAGTATATAAGAGCACTTGTAAGTTGTAAATTGTTACTCTCAAAATAAACAAGACAGAGTTTGTTTTTCCAAATTAAACTTGAAACTTTTAATTACACCATAATATTTTAGTGGCTTTTCGAATCTAGAATCAGAATGTACTTTCTCTGTACACTACAGAACTTGGCTTGACTTGACTTGGCAGAATGAAAATATATCATAAATTACTGCGCACTACTGTATTTTTGTATTTGTATTTTGACTTTTGACGTCCTTCACTTTTTCATTTACGATTTACAGTCTTGTTGTGCTATTTTTTCAAAGATGATTTGGAATAGATATTTTAAGATCCATTTTTAATACCTCTTTAGAGAATTAATGGACAGTAATAATATTAAAATAACTAGCCAAGAGTGCACTCACAAGTCACAAGTCTAGTGTCTTGTGATAACATATTCAATGTTCACTTGAATAATGGCACAACAACAAAAAAAGTAAAGAGATGACCAGAAACCACAAGACTATTAAACAATAATGATTCAAAATGCCTTGTAAATTGTCTATTTCTAAGCAATAGAAGAGCATTATCTTTGACGATGGAAGATGGACGATGGTTCTCGCATCTTGCATCTTGTATCTCGCATCATTAAAGAAAAGTCAATTCAAAACAGTGTCATTCTGAGCACTAAAAACTGCATGTATACTTTATGAATATCTCGTTTACTCGTTATTCAATGTCCTATTTAAATGGTAATCAAAACCATTGCATTTAGATTTTAGTAGTTTAGACGAGCTTAAAAATAAACGATGAATGGAACATCCAACAGAAAACGTGTTGTTGTCAAATTGTCAAGTGAGATGTGCTCTTTTTACTCTATAATCTATACATGTCTTCATTCATTTTTGCCCTGTCAACACTACTTATTCTATCTACAATTCCTCGAGCCTCGAGAATTTTAGAGTTCCTTCTTAAAGTGCCAACATGGGTAATTAAAATGCTTTTAATTGAAGAACCATTCACAAATGCACAAATGCACAAGTGAAAAAACTGTGGTTTTAAATCCAATCCATGCACGAGATTTTCCAATTTTCCAACATTTTCTCTCTCTGTCTCTCTCTCTCAGTCTGGCTTACATTTACTGGTTTCCAGTTTCTAATCATGTTCGAAATTTGCATAGCATTCTATTTCAATATCTAATTAATTTATTACATGATAAAAGTTGAAAAGTTGAGGCATGCTGAGAAACTCAGTTATGATTGACTTATTTCGACGCTCTCAAATTGTAAAAGGACTTTAGCGATGTAACTGTTAAAGGGAAATGTCAGAACAAGAGAAGAGAGAGAGAGACAAAAGAGAAAACATGGAAAATCAATTAAATATTCATGCACAAATCAATCCATAGTAGTGAAATAAAGCGTTCATTACAAAAGCAATAATAAACAAATGAGCACTTACTGTGAATACTTGATACTTGATGCTGACATGAAACAAGGAAAATAACTAAAAGAACTCAAGACTCGAGAATGAAGAAAGAACAACGAATGCGGTATTCATCTTGTGTTTTTTCCTTACCACTTGGCACTATTCAATATTCATTAATACAACACAAAACACAAGACATCACTAATAACTAATAACAAGTAACAACTATTCCTTGTTGATTCGATATTGGATGTAATGAGCAGCTCTCTAGCCTCTAACATCTAATAATGATGATACTAATAATACTTGAAGCTAATAGTGATGATAATGAGGGTAATAATCTCCTGGATACATTGTACAATGTGAATTGAGAATCATAATAGAAAAAAGTTGTCCCTTTATCTTTATGATTATCTTTAACTCCTTTCATGACATAATGATTGGATTGGATTGGCTTCATTCATGACGCCATGACGGAGAACAAAATATTATTGACATTGATAATTCTCTTATATATTATGTCTATTGTCCATGTACTTTTGACTTTGTATCAGTTTTGTTGATGATGATGGGTGCAGCCTATAGTGTTTTCTGTACATGTGATGTAACATGTAATACAATACAATACAATACACAATACACACTGTGCATAAATTGTTGTCTTCTTTTATCTTTTCCAAGGCCGTATAGAAGTTTCTGTATAAGGTCGGGACATTGCCAATGGAAACCTGACGAGACCATGTTATTCTTATGGTCTCGTCAGGTTGTCATTGGCAATGTCCCGACCTGTAACAGGAACTTCTATACGGCCTTGATCTTTTCTACTTGCCGACTTAAACACTCAACACGTTCAGTATAATAAAAAAAGTTTGGTAAACCATAAATACAAAGAATGTATTGAGTATTGAATCAAGGTGGAGCTTGGAGTCAGTAGTTTGTAGTGATGATCCCTGACTCTGACTCTGTCATCTTTCATAATTAGAGTTTAGAGTTGGACGAAATGGAAGAGAATCGAGAGTGAGAGTTTTTGATGTTTCTGACTTCCTCCATCATATTTGCCTGTCTCGTTTCATTTTCGTTAATTCTATACTCAATACTCCATGTACAATGTACATAATATACACACTAACATTATTACGAATCACATGTCAACATTCAACATCAAAAGTCAACAGGAACAGTCAAAGCCTCAAACTAAATAACTCATTAAGTTTCTAAGCAGACTGTGTCCATTTTTTTGGTACAGTTTGTGTTTCTTCCTCCGAGGCGCTCTAATACATACAAATAATATGTGTATAGTGTCTAGAGTCTAGAGTATAGACCTACGGATATTTGCGATCTCTTTAATTCTACAGTCCATATCCAATTATACTATTATGAATGACCACTGTGTAATGTATAGTAAATTTTCTAGGCTGTAGCTTAGAATGTAGAATGCAGAGTGTAGAGGTTACTCAATGAATTTAACAACTCAGAACAATATTTCTAAAGTCTCCAGCTTAAAACACAAGACACAAGTAAATCGTGAAAGTAACAATGCACAATACACAATGCACATGCTTTCCATTTTCTCCAACTCCAAGCAGTTGGAAAATAATATAATTATTTGAGGACATAAAACGCATACATT
Source organism: Sminthurinus aureus (assembly GCA_034698265.1). Taxonomy (NCBI): domain Eukaryota; kingdom Metazoa; phylum Arthropoda; class Collembola; order Symphypleona; family Katiannidae; genus Sminthurinus; species Sminthurinus aureus. The sequence goes on along the minus strand of JAQGBH010000995.1, from coordinate 14,574 downwards.
GCTTAAAAGTACTAAAACTGTTGCAGTATAATAATATTATTATTATTATAGTTTATACTTTATACTGTGATTTTTTAATGTTGGAAATTAAGAATTTTATGAGATTTAAATAATTATGCATTAGGTATCAGCATAGCATGGAGTTTTGCACGCATCCAAAACTCAAAGCTCGTAATATCAAGTATCAAATAGGAGAAAATGTGGAAGCGTTTCAAATCTATTCAGTATTCAATTCTAAATCCTACATATACAAAACACAAACAGTTCGGAGTTCATAGTCTCGCAGTCTATGAGTATAAAATTTGTATGACATGTGTATTATTATTTACTCCTTCATGTAGATTGTAGATCCCATCATCGCAGTAATAATAATAATAATATAGTAATAGTAATAGCTGCAGTAAAGAGTCAAGAGTCATGATGGTAAATTGTGAACCATTTGAAATGGACTTTGAATTGAATTTCAAGACAATTGTGCTCCCACTCTCCTATTTAAACTCTTTATAGTTCATAGTTCATACTTCATACGTACTTACTACTCACAATTTAGCAGCATATACAATATACAATATGAAATATGACGTATGAAACTTTTTCACTTTGTGCTTCCTTAGCGTAACGACTGACGACTTTTCTCTCAGCCTCTCTCCTCTCTCTTGTAAATAGTATAAAGAATAAAGTATAATATTAATTTAATTCAACTAAGTCTTTGCTATACGAAACACAAGGATCAAGAACTAAGAGCACCCTTTAGCCAGAGAGTCAGTACAACCTCTGTATTTTGTATTTATTTACTTGGCTTTTGGCACTTGTTTTATCTCTATTAAATTTCACTCTGTTTCTTTGATACAATAATGATGGTAATCACAATGATGGATTTAATAATAATGTATGTAGTGTGTACCTTGTGCATCTATATTCAATATGCACGTGAGCTCTAAACTCTAGACTCTAGACTATACATTCTACACTCTAGAAATGTACACAGATACTTTGTCTGCTCTATATTTTGTTTCATACACATTCATTCACTCATATTATCTGTCTACAATCTGCATAATTTTAACTTGTAATGCAGTGAAATTATGATGATGATTATGATGATGGCACAATATCACAGTATAACAAATACAAATGGTAATGATGTGATTGTGAACTAGTTAAATAAAAGTTGATTAAAATGATTTCCACAAGTGACACGATCTTGTCAGCTTTTATCAAGCTCGAACTCTTTTATTTATAATCCTATTTTAGTTTAATTCTCTCAACTCCCTGCACATTTTTATGCGTGTAATCTGCATTATACGTAAAATAAAACAGCGTAATCTAAATCCAAACAAACTATAAATTCATTTGTTTACTCAGAGCAAAGGAAATACATAATACATGATATAAAATATAGCACAAGCTTATAGCTTATATTGTTATTATTATATTATGCTAATGTAGAGGAGAAAAGTGTAAATATTTGGAAAGGGCACACTTTCATTATTCATCTCTCATTTTCAAATTCACAGATTAAAAAAAGTTTAAACTTGTAATCTGTGGTGTAGTATCAATGTTAAACATGAATAAAAATGGAAATGAAATGTACATAATATTCGTAATATCGTAGCACTATCCACTGTATACATACTATCTGTGTACAAATCTTTGGCAATTGATGATTTTTAAAAGCTCACAACGTTGCATACGCAGCAGTATCATTAACAGTGATAATATAATGCTCGATACTCGATACGCAAAAAAGTTGATCTGTACCCTGTGCACAAGCGTGCATAGTACATAGATTAATAAATAAACAACTAATGTGTGGTGATTGAATCAAGTTGATCATCATTTGTACTTTGTGCCGTTTTCGTTTTCTATTCATAATTCATACGAATTACGAATGCACAATGCACACTATAGAATATTTCCTTTGAAATATTACAAATAAAAATACTACAATTTATAATTTATAATACAATATTATTTTCAAAGTAAATTTGAATTCCAATTTAGTCCGTCGTAGAAGAAAAATGTTTCGGCTGAAGAAACAGCAAACAGAAAACAAGAGCCAATGCAATATGCAGAGAATACTAAATACTTATGAATATCAACGAATAAATATTGTAAGAAGTAATAACATGGTTTTGTAAATAAAGTGTGATGAAATTTAAATACATGAATACAAATTAAAAATATACATCTTATTGCATATTGTTTGTTTTGTATTTTGTATTTCTTGCCATTGGATATTGTATATTGCATGCGCGTATACATACAGAATACAGATGAAAAATAGATAATAGATACACACGCGGAAAAACTGGCTCAAATTTAAATCTCCAAATGGTTTAAACTTATTTAAAAGGAAACGAAAAGTAATCCATCAACGAGTTTACATTACAGTCAACATTCAACACTCAATACTTAATACTCAAAACTCAAAACACTCACATACATATGGAAACTACCTCAAGTGTTTTATTGTGACTCATGAATGATAAATAGCAGATAGCAGATAACAGGCAAGAGTCAAGAAACACATAAGCAAGAGTAGTGGGAAAATTTGGTGCAAAAATCAGCACATCAAATATTGGCGGATCTGTGTACAGAATACAGAACTTTGTTGAGGTCCTTTATAACAAAACACTGTACAAGGTACAAGTCATACATCATGCAAATAGCAAATGTACATAATAAATAACAGATAGTACACACACAGATGTAAATATTGATGAATTGGTATTGGAATTTTTTGTGGATTTTTCCTTTACGATTTACGATGTTGAATAATTATCATTCTAATGATTTTTTCAAATATTTTGTCATGTACATTTTTAGTTTAAAAGGAAAAGTAGATTTTAAATTCTAAACTTCAGTGTACATGATAATGAAGTGCACAGTGCATATTTATGACTGCTGACTGCGAGAGTGTACTAAAATATAATTCGTAATAAATACTGTGCAAAAGATAAATTGTGTTTTTTTCGACTCTCAACTCTCGACCATCAGACTGGCTGAAATTCACGTATTAATATTATCATAATCATAATCCATAATCATTAGTGTGTTGACAAGTTATTGATTCCTGAAGATGGAAGTGACATTGAACATTGAGTTAGCTTGTATAATGTTGTTTAACATTTAATTATCTTTCGTCCAATGTGTTCACTATGTAAACAGTCAGCAGTCAACATTCAACAATCATTTTGTAGTTAGTTACATTGTACCTGATGGAAACAGCTTGAAACTTGAAAAGAGGTATTCACTATGTAACGTTTAGTATTTAGTATTTAGGTAGTCGAGACTCGAGACTCGAGACGGATTTGAATTTGATGCTGATCGTCCCATATCCCATTTGAAATTTGAACATATTTACAAGTTGAGCCAAAAGTTAATTGTGGTGGTGGGACCAACCACTCAACTATTTGATATGAAAAAGTACACTTGTTACTTTTTATCAAAGGCACTTTACAACTTCAAACTTGCAATAGAGAATAGAGAATCGCAAAGAGACAGTGTTATTATTGTTGCTCTTCCTTTTTATTATACCATTCTGTCTTCTCTTTACTATTTACCATTTACCCACATAATAAATAGTGAATAGTAAAAAGTAAAAGGTGTCGGAGACTACTTTTATTTGGGTTTATTTCTTGTAGGCACATCCCATACACCATACACCATACACCATATCATATGCAGTATGCACTGTGCATCCAAATTTTTTTATAGGGTTTCAGTTTCCAGTGTTTTCACTCTCCTGTAGCTTTTTTTTGCTTGATACCTACATTCATTCTATATTCTATCCACAATATACAATACACACTGCGTGCCATTTACCATTCTCCATTTACCTACATGTACTAAACTGATGAATAAAGATAACGATACTTGAGTTGTTCTAATATCTAGTATGTCTAGTATCTAGTATCGAGTATAATTTAATTTTTCATGCTTATTTTCTATCAACAACAACAACGATGCAGGCCATAAATAGTCAAATGAACCGTGTACTATCATCATGAAAAAAAATTAATTACAATAATATTATGATTGCTACAAATGTTTACGATTAACTATAAAAAAACAGTAGAAGGGAACGACTCAAAATTTAAAATGTATGCAGTACGTACGCTGTACAATGTACAAAATGTACCGTGTACATAAATACTCTGAAAAACAGAAACGACAAAGGTTTTAATAGACGTACGACATAAAACATGCAGAATACAACATGCAGAATACAGACAGAAATTGTGGTTGAAGTGGTGAATTGGTGAATTTTTTCTGCTCACTTTATGATTTATGGTTTATGGTCTACAGTATAATTCAACAACAAAAACTCTCTGCAAACTCCATACAAAAACACAAAATTTTCTCGTCATCTAGGATCTTGGCGCATGCAAATTAAATGATTTTTTATAATCAAAGTAGGGGTTTGAATTTAAACATCCACAATTCAAAATTCAAAATTCACAATCAATGCCTCAGTCATCAGTTTATAAACTTTATACCTACTTGATTCATTATATACAAACAGAATTTGTATCAGTTTATGGTTTATGTACAAATGTAACCCTGAACTCTATGAGAAGGAAAATAAATTACACACTTGTAATCTAAATCCTTTTTAGTCTTCCACTGACTGATATATTAACATTTAACATACGCATTTTCCTTTACTTGTCTAACCCCAGATATGCAAACAAAGCACAAATCACAAAGCTAAATACGTCATTACAGATTACTGATGGTTGATGGTGCTATCTTTAAAAGTTCTGGGGGATGCTGTTTTGATTCAGTTTTCAAAGCAAAATAATAATTATGAATTATAAATTCATGTCAGGTACAATATATCTAAAATGATTTCGGAATGGATGTTCCTGCTCATATATTCTGAAACTCACGTGTGTATAGTCACTGTACTATAGTGTATATTGTACATTGGACATAAAAGGCGTTTTTACGGGATGAAATGTGGTGAAGCCGTGCATTGTTTCAATTTCAGTATTTAACTTGAGACTTTGACTGTTTCCGGTCATGACATGAATCAGTTTGAAGTCTAAATACTAGATACTAAATTTACCTGTACACGTGCACAATGCTCACTGTAGATTGTACTCACGAAGGAGAATAATGGTAAAACTTATGCGCCTCCACGAAATTCCATGAACATGATAACTCTTAAATCTTGATTCTTGATGGAATGTCAAGAGTCAGAAGTGAGGAGTCAGTGTTAAATATTGCTTGTCACATTAAAAGGCAATGCCCTGCGTCTCATATATTATGATAATTAGATTCATACATTCACAGTACACAATACACATGTGTGTGGAAGTAACACAGTAGCAATGAATATTCATAAATTAATCCTGTCCACAATGTCATCCTCATCACCATCATCATCATCATCGCTGTACACTGTACACATTCAATATTAATGGAATAGATAATTCTTCCTTTGAAAAATATGGGAAAAAATTTGTAGCTTAAATTAATAATAGCTCAAGTTAGAAATTAGTTTTTTCTCCCCTCTTCTACGATCTACGATCTACGTTTTAGATTTGAATTCAATGGTTCAGAGAATTTGTAATTTGTACACTATGCATTGTGCACAGTGCACATTGATTTTGTCAAGAGATTTATGTACCGGTGACAGAAAAGTATGTCACTGATGGTTGAGTTTTGAGTTTGAGTTTGAGCCTAAAATTTTGACAAAAGAAGAGCCAGGTAATTTAATTGGGCTCGGAGCTCGGAATAAATAAATATCCACAATCTACAATCTAGAATCCACAAAGAGATGAGAAAAAAGGTGTGAGTGTGAGTAGGTAGTAATAAAAATCCCATCGTAGAATGTAGAATGTAAAATAGATAATAGGTACAATACACCTCATTTGCTCCTTTTGTGTGATGCCGAGCACCGAGTACCGAGTAGATTTAAATTGAACTGAGTTGAGAGCTGTAGTTTGTATTTTGTAGTACTTAATACTTAACAAAATATAATCATCCATATCAGCCACCCACCAAATCACAGGTGTAATATACGGAGAATAAAGTATGGAGTAGACATTATTCAGCAGACTTACACATGTAAATCCCTGTAATCAGATTGGAATCATGTGTCGTGTATCATGTAGTGCAAAATAAGAAGTAAGAAGACATGCTCACTTATAACAATACATTTCCACTTTCCACCTCATCACATTTAATAACATGAAAACTCAAGAGTTAACAGGATGTTCATTGTTCATTATCAAGTTCCTATAGAAAAAGAAAAGTGGATTCATCTCAAATCACAAGTCTCAAGTAGAATATTTGTACACCATAATTGATATGTAAAAACAACAACAAAAACAAAAGCTAATTACTAATTACGGTGTTAGAAAAACATAATGGATTGGACTGGATTATAAATGAGAGGCTGAATTTTAAATTTACGCACATACATCCACAAATATTTTCTAAAATTTTATCAACTCCATTCCAACACATTCTACTTCTAACATCTAGTATCTAGCTAACCACGCAAATTACAACCACACAATGCTCAGAAGTATCAAGTTTTGTTAGAACAATAAAAGTTCTTTTAGTTTAAAATGAAGTAGTATAATTTTTTACATGTACAATGCACAGTGTACGCATAATACATAAGCCATGTCCTGTGTTTATGAATAGCCAAAAAATCGATGCTGTTTATAGCAGTCTATACTTGTAGGATACTCAAAGAACGCAGTATAAAGTATAAACTAGCAACTACCGAATATAAAATATACAAGATATTTGTGAGAATAAGGTTAATGTGAACAAGATGTAGGAATATAACAAATAGAAGGTGTACAATGGAATACATGGATGGATGAAAATATCGACAAGCTCTGGGAGAAAGAAAGAAGAGTGAGAGAGAGAGAAAGAGAGACAGAGGTAGACGACAAGGAAAAATTGCAAACTGCTGAATTGTCACCTTCGGTTTCTGTTATGGGTTGTTGGAGATTGGAGATACGCTGAGTATTGAGTATACTCTATAAGTAAGTACTCCAGCATACAGCCTACAACATACGGCGTGCATGTGTAATGTAATGTGTAGCATGCGGTGATAAAAAGGAGAGGAGAAGGAAAGTAGGTTTGCGGAAAGAACCACGAAATGTGTCAATTATAGATTTTTTTGGGGTCATACAACATACAAGACACAGTACAGTGTACAGCATATAACATAGACCAGAAGACCGAGGTGTTTTTAATTGGGTGTTGGACTCAATCACACTCGACTGCTTTCTTTATAAATACACGAACCAAGCTGTGCATACATTACACTGTATAGCGTATACCATTTATAATATATTTAGAGACATATACCACGTGCTTCCTCTCATCGCTTTTCCTCGCCAAGCCTGTACTTTTTTATTCATTAGTTTTAACTAATACGTACAAATTCACACTCACTCACTATCTATCTATCTATCCATCTCTATCTACCTATGTATAGACTTCATTAGTCTGATAATATCTATTAACTCCGCCTCTCCTAATGAACAAACTTCTTGGGAAAAGAAGTTTCCATTGAGCATTGGGAATTGAGCATTGATTTTCTTGTGTCTTGTGTGTACTCATCCCTCAATTAACTCGTCTCTTTCTTTTCCCATTTTGTACAAAAAAAATTATTTGTTATCAGAAAAATGTACAGTGTGCACTGTTCACTGTACACTGAAAAAGGAAATTGTATATTGTAGGATTGTATATTGAAGAGATGTGAAGTGAAAAAGGATGCGATCCTAAATACTAATCACATGTAAATTATTGAAAATACATGCACAATACAAAAAATACAAAAAATACACATGTTAATGTGCAAAGTATAGAGTTTAGAGTAGAGTAGAGTGTGAAAAAATGTGTGGCAAACAAATAATAAAAGATGCCTTATTCGTCTTAACACTGATAAGTTTCTTCTGTACATGAGCTGAAGTGCTCCTGTGCGTTTCCAATTCCAATTCTGATTCCAATTCCATTTGCATGTCCAATTCCAATGTTATTCCTCTCAGGTCAGCCACTTTTACCTTTTATACCTTTAACATGATGCTTGATGAAGCCGATGGCTCACGATTAGTCAGATTTTTTTTATTGCTGTCTTTGGTGCCGAGTGCAGAGCAATTGTAATAATAACAATAATCACCATTACTCTTCTGATCAGGCAAGTAAGGCAAAGGATCAAGTATCAAGTATAGGCGATAGGCAGAGTAAAAATTATTACAACTTGTTACGTTTCTGTAGTCTGTAGCGTGTGGCGTGTAGAAAGAGCATTTATTACAGAGTCACACTCGCACTCTCTCATTTGCTTTCTTTTCCCTCTGCACTCCCTTCCTTCCTTCATTCACTGATTCATTCATTCATTCATTTACAACTCATATCGATACTCGGTACAGTTGAACTGCACATGTTGAATTATGGTAAAGAGATGCACTTCCCATTCACAATTGATTCAACCTTCTACATTTGTCTCTATAAGGGAAATGTGTAGCCGAAAGTTGAGGAGTTGCATCTCCCTATGTAGAGCAAGAAAATAATCTGTCCGTCTATCTCTCTTTGTGTCTCCCTCGCATCTATCTACATCTCACATCTCATGCATCTTACTACTGACTACTGACTACGGAAAACAATGAGAGCCGGCGGAAATTTCTTCTTTGTACTTTGTACGTCTTTATTTTCATCACGTGACAGAGCAGTACAAAACATTATCGGCTATCAAATGCTCATCTTTGTCATACGAAAAGTGTATTTACTGCGATCCTCTTCCTGTGTCGCTCTAATCACTAAACACTGCACACTGAACATTGAGCATTGAGGATCAAAAATGTTCATTGTACTTGGATTTCTGAGTTGACACAAGACACAGTAACTTTACTGTGTAATTCTTATCTCAGCTCAAGATCTACTGTGGTTACTGGTGATTTTCTGGTGAAGATAGAGAGTGAAGAGAGAGGGAAAAAAGTGGAGAGCGGGTGGTGTTTTTAATGGTGACGTTGCAAGAGTAAAGAGTAAAGCATTTCAACGCATTTGACTACTGTAGACTCTACTTAAACTGTACTTTGAGTCTAGTTTCTAGTCTATGGTCTCAGCTGAGCTCAGGCAGAGTTTGTACTCAGTGACTGAGTCCGCTGTTCGTGTGAATCGATCATGATCTGTGTGCTGTGTATAGTAGTAAATACAGTGTATACGCAGTATTTTGCATTACTCTGTGTGCTGTGAAAAAGTTGGTTGTTGGTTACCTTGATACGTGATGGTAGTAGTACATACTAGTACAGTGCAAGTGCTTGCGAGTGTGTGAGAACATGAGCATGGGTATGAGTGCTTCTGTCCTGTGAATACATTCAGTCACTCAGTTACTCTTCTTCTTTCAGTCAGCTCGGTTCAGTTTCAGTACGGAACCAAAAGTACTTGTGAAAACTACAAACACAAAACTCAAAACTCTTGCTCTTCATTTCACAATAAAACTTTTCATTCTTTTTCCATCTTATAAATACTTACGTTAGCCCAAGTTTACAAGTTATAGTTTGCCAATGCTAAGAATAAACGGACTCGTACAATTATATGCATCCAAAGTTTCCGAGTTCTGTCAGTGCTACTCTAGATCCTAGACTCTAGGTTCTAGACTCTAGTGACAAATAAATCTTACTTTGTCTTCAGCACCTTAATGGAGACAGATTGGAGATAGAAGATAGAAACATACACACATTTCATTTCGGATTTCAGTCTCAGCAACAACTTCCATCTGAAGAAGAAAAGGAGCAAGAGCAAAAAAGTCGCGTTGTGTTCTGTTGTCTCGTGTCTTGTGTCGTGTCATACATTTAAAATTCCATTCCAAGTGTGCACTGAGATACTGTACACTGTATACTATATCCAGTATCCAGATCCAGTGCAGAGTGTAGTGAATATTACGGAATCTGGAATTCCAAATCTACATATTACAGTATCTGGAATGACAGTGTAACAATTTGTTACCCTCTTATTGAGATCAACTACAGTCATAATTAATGTGCAATTAACTAGAGAACTTGAAAACTAGAAAAATTCATGACCGTTTTTATTTTCCCTCTTGTTTTTTTTCGAAAACAAATTGACCTGAAAATTAAAAAACGGTGAAGACGAATTGTCACCAGTTCATGGAATTGTGAAATTTCAATACTGTTTGACATTTGACAGCGTTCAGCAAAATATACATAAGAATAATAATAATGTGATTGTGAACAAAGTGTGACTATAATATTTAATATTATAGAAAAAAGTTAACTGCGTCGTCTCTTCACTCTTCATATAGTGTAAAATAGTGAGGAAAAGTCTTAACAATGGTGAATAGCATTCATTCGGGGATTTTCCCCATTTATCCGAACCGGGTGAGTTAAATATTAAAGTGTCTAAAGTCGGCAGTGGCTCTACTAAATGCTACATCTACTTTATTGTTTGTCGTTGTGTTTGAGACGTTTACAATTTACAGTTTACAGTAATTTTCGGTATAATAATTAACAATTGTGTGGTTAAACTTTTTGAACATTTACAATATTTTAATCCTTTTACAAGGAAAAAATAATATAAAACTTCCTTCTGTCATCTGTTGGTTTGTACAGAATACAGAATTAACCCATTTGACATTTAACCATCCTTTTGTTTCATTCATCAAGTACATTTACAATTTTCATGCTACATCCATTCAGTTTTCAGTTGCATCAACCTTGTAAAAAATCTTTGTACAGAATACAGAATATAGAGCAATTGACATTCGGAAAAATGTTGACAGAGCAGAGAGGTAAATTCATGTCATATTTTTTCTTGTGCACACACAAAAGCTTCGTAAATGCACTGCTTCGTAAATTAGTATTGTATAGTACATAGTATAGAGTAGTGAGAATTTAGTATTGAGTATGGTAGATTTTTGTTTGCAAAACATCGGATATTGGATCGGGGAAGCGAATTTGAAATTTGTGATGTAGATTCTAAATTGTAGACTCTAGACTCTAGACTGTAGATTAGAAGGAAACAAGCAAATATATAAATAAATAAAACAGCAGAATCGGAGACGAAGAAGGCGAAGAAATGCATTGAACGTGTAATCTATTTTTTTATTCAGTGCACTTGACAGCTGGTGAATTCACAACTGTGAATACACTTTAAATATCAAGTTTCTCAAGAGTCTTGAGACAGTTACACAAAAGCGTAGAATATAGAGTGTACATTGTACATGGAAGATATACGACAGAAGACCGAAGCCAAAGACGGGGAAACAACATACGACATTCAGAATTTGAGTGGATGTGACTTATTCCAATTCAAAATGAAATTCATACTGCATTTGAACTGTCAACGAGTTTGTGTGACAAAGCAAAAGACGTAGCATTCAAAATTCTCAGTAGAAAAAAAGTATTTTTGTTATAATAATTCTTTTCTTTTTGGATATCTTTTTTCTTTTCTACTGTTCCAGACTAGAGTGTACTGCTAATTCATTGTAAATTGTAATAAGATAGTTCTTTATCTGAAGCTCAGCATCTCATAGCTTACAATTTACAACTCATAATATGGATACTTGGGCTCGTTAATTGAGTTTCACAAAGTTTAATTAGAACCTCCATCATCGATTTTATTTGAATATGTTTGTTGAATATTGAGGATCGAGTATCGAGTATCGAGTTGATGTTGTACCCTCCTGCTGAATTCATAGATTACTGTTCACTGTTGATTCTGTGTTAAGTGTTGATTCATTCCAGTATGCGATTGGAATAATAATAATCATAAAGGAATATGAATATGAATAATGAATAAAGAATAAAAAGTAAAGTAAATAGCAATAACATAATAGCTTTCCTGTCTATAGCTCATGAATCAAAAATCACAACAATACATGTGTCCGGAGGCGAATAAAACTTGCTTGAACATTTGATTCTAGATATGCTTTGATTTCATTAAATTTTGATTCACTCATGAAATGCATCCAAAATCAAACGCATGCACACTGTACACTGTACACAATGCAAAAGTTACATTTAGCTATTTTCACGTTGATCGTGGATGCATATTGCATATATTTCATATGCAAAATCATAAAATACAAAGCATGAAAAGTGCGGGCTACCAGTTGTCAGTAGTGAGTACAAACTTTTTGATGTATAACAAGTAATAAGGTTCAATGTCGATATAAAAGATATTTTGTATTTTGTATTTCGTATAGCATCACTAAGTTGCAAATTGTACGGAGTACAGAGGGATAAAAAGAAAATGAATAATAATAATTACATACATTTTATATTGTAGATTGTAGTAATAATTTTAATAAGTCACTCTTTCTCTCATTCCTTCTTTCAACATTGGACTCTGGATTAACCGATCAATAGATGATAGAAAATTAGAGGATGCCGTCAATCGTCAATAGATGATAAATTTCCTTTTATCCCTTTCGTCTTGTGAGATTTCGTCTTTGTAAATTAAAGGATGGAGGATAGACGTCGTCTTATTACAAAAATTAGAGTAATTTAGCAATGTAAAGAGCGTGTACAATGTCCAATGCACAATGTACATGGGCTGTTTGCTGTTTCCAATAAATGATTATTTATTGGAAATTGAAACGGCATGCCGCTGAGACTCTCCTCAATTATTATATTAACTTATTACCATTATTTGTCCTTGCAAGTACATACTAAAGACTAAATACTTATGTAGATACAAAAGGTACAAGATACAAGATGCAAGATACAAGAGGATTTGTGTGCTAATGCATCCAAGTACTAACTGCTGAATACATAGAACATGCACAATGCCCACAGTCAGTCAATGGTCAACTTCTGTATGCTGTGTATATATATTTTCTCTTTTATAACATAGGATCGATGATGGACTTTTTATCGTGACTTTTATTTTCACAAAATAATAATAATTACTGTCCTAATTCTTCATCGTATCGTAAATCGTAAATCGCCATTCGCAAATCGTAGTAATAGTGCACTACTGAAGTAATTTAAAGTTACTTCATGAATTCGCTATTTCTTTGTTGGCTATGGCTATGGACTTTTGATTACTCTGATGCTCTCTCGTTTGCATATATATATGTACATCTGCACATCTATAGTCTATATAGTACACACTACACAATACACACCACATACTTTTACTTTTAATTAATGAAAAAATTTATATGGTGAATAAAAACTATGTAGTAAATAGTAAAACAAATGCAGGCGAGATGTGTCATGTGTATAAGTATAACGAATACAATCTTTAGCCTATAATACTATAATACGAGCACCAACAAATAAAAAAATGCTCATTTGTGAAGATATACAGCATGTGCGTGTATTTGTGTGTGTGTGATATAAGAGTAATAAAAATACCTCGAAGGAAAAAAAAGCTTTGACAGAGCCCCAGCTCAACTCAACTCGACTCAACTCAATTAAGTTTATACAGTATAAAAAGAGGGAAAGCTATTATTACTCAAACCCAAACTCAAACTGAAAATCAACTCAAGACTTGAGTATTTAGTATCTGCAGTCGAATCTGCGGCTGTTATGTTGTGGTGCCAGTATATCTTGTGTCTAGTATCTACGAGTCAATGAATTATTGACACAGAATGTTATACATTGTACATTGTACACATATCCACATCTAAATTGTAAATGCGACAAGGTTCACATGAGAAATGTGAATGACCAAACTCTGACTCCGACTCGTAGTCGTAATCGTACTCTTTTAAACTTAATAAAGGATAAAGGCCCAAATTCTTGCTTGTTTGTTTTTTCATAGTAAACAAAAGTTGGTATAATTTGTCCACGACAATTTTCGAGACGCCACATTTGAGATTTGAAACTTGAGATTTGAGATTCTAGACTCGAGACAACAAAAGCAAAGAAAGAAAGTAATTACTTTTAAAACGTTTAGGTATTATGCATTGTATAATACACAGAGTAGAGTGTAGAGTATTGTGTTTTCCAGCATCAGTCAATCTTTTTCTTCCGTAGTTTTAGCTATCTACATTCGTATTTGTATTTGTATTTTGTGTGCTTGACGAGGTGGAGGAGGAGTTGAAGTGTGCAATGTGACGGCAAAAATGGCGACATTACATAATATTATAATATACATATTACATGTCGTATTTTTTAGGACTGTAAACTCCAAGTATTAAGTGTTACACATGCTCGATGCTCCATGCTCGTGTGTACATTTATTTAGATTTTAGACTGGGATTTTACATAGGTTTTGGAGGTTTGGAAGTTTAAAATTTCCTTTGTTTTGTTATTTGCTTGTCATGCATGAAACTTGCAGGTTGCAACATATAGAATATAGAATGTTTTTTGGTCACAAGTGCGGAAATACATAATACATAAATACATGTAGAATTTAGAATGAAGAATGAAGCATTATGAATTATGGAGTTTCAACGTGCAACGTGCACAGTCTCATACTAGTAATAGCTGTTGACTTTGTATATTTCTGTACTGTGTGTTGTGCATTGAGTATTGAGCATAAAGTAAAACCACGTTCGGCTGAGCTTAACAATCCCGAGAGATTCTGGTGGTCGGTGGTCGGAAAAGCGGTCGTAGTGGATGGAAAGTG
>JAQGBH010000994.1:0-38537 GCA_034698265.1 Sminthurinus aureus | reverse complement strand
GTGATGAAAAGAATAAACGCCCACATTTCTAGCTCACAGCGCCGTGAAAATAGAGAAAATAAATAAAGCGGCAGGAACATTTACACAAATTATTTGGCACTGTCAAAAACAGAGTCAAAATAAATTTCAAACCATTATAAGAATAGTAACTACACATAACAATGAAAATATAAAATTGGAAGGGATCAAAACTATTGTATTCTTCAGCGATATGAAGATAGTGTACGCAGATAAGATGCCATGTCATAATTTAATATTGGTGAGTAAAAATGATTATACGATTTATCATATTTTTTTGGAAAAAGTAACAACAATTTGTGATAAATTTCATAGGTTGCATGGGTTTCATGGGTTGCATGGGTTGCATGGGTTTCATGTGTTTCATGGGTTGCATGGGTTTCATGGGTTGCATGGGTTGCGTGGGTTTCTTGGGTTGCATGGGTCGCATGGGTTTCATGGGTTGCATGGGTTGCGTGGGTTTCATGGGTTGCATGGGTTGTGTGGGTTTCATGGGTTGCATGGGTTTCATGGGTTGCATGGGTTGCGTGGGTTTCATGGGTTGCATGGGTTGCATGGGTTGCGTGGGTTTCATGGGTTGCTTGGGTTTCATGGGTTGCGTGGGTTTCATGGGTTGTGTGGGTTTGTTGAGTTGTGTGTGTTTCTTGGATTGGATTAGATGAATTTGAGTTTGCGCGCTTTTATGCAGCCGTAACAATTTTCCATTGCCTTAAATACAAAACTTAAACTATTTTCTGAAGACTTAACGAATTTTAAGCAGATTAATCCAAGTATGGATTGTTATAGACCTTTTAGTCCGAGTACACATCCTTTTATTTGTTTTAGCACCAACGTTTTACGCGCATCGGTGCTCCGTCACCTGAACTCGATGTACTACATGAGTACAAATGTGTGTACGAAGTATTTAGCCTAGTTATTAAAAATTGTAAATTTTACATGCGTTGGTACCGAAAATGTCGGTACCGTCGGTATAACTTCACAGACATCCGTGTGCCCATATAAAACTTGTCCACTTTAGTTCGGTATGTGACCGCTAGGTGGCGCCACTAATATCGAGTTCTAATTGTGGCCGTGGCCGCTAGATGGCTAGTTTCGTAGTCTCACAATGCCCGCCCCACTGTGCACAGCCGGACGGACACGAGGAAAACAATAGTCTGCTTCGCATCCTAAAAAATGGATGACAGTGCGAAAAAATAAAAGTTTTTGTTCATGTACAATAAAAACAAAAGCTTAAATAAGCTCACCAACTCAACTCTAAAATTAGTTTGAATCTCAAAGCTCAAGGTAAATAGGTCTTTGAATTTAATGTTCAACTCCAAACTCCAAACTTGCAACCAAATCAATCAGAATTCAGCACCTAATTAATTGTTCTAAAATGTCTAACACTGACGTCAGTCATCATAGTTAGCTATGGTACATGAAGATTTCATTGGGAAAAATTGGAAAAGTACTGAAAGAATTTATTTTATATTCTGTATATTTTTAGTTATACAACAACATAACTTATTTACCATTTGCATAAAATATTTTCATACTTTCAAAGTGGATCTTCAAAGCCTCATTAGCAGTAATCATCAGTTTTTGACAAAGTTCAATTTCACTTGCAAATAGGAACGGCATCATGTTTGGACAATTACATTTGAATTTAAATAGCACTAATGAGTTTCCAACTACATCAACGTACATTTAATATTTAACTGTGCGTTTGAAGTCTTCTATACATTCTACTTACGTCTACCACAAATCACAATATGTGCATGTTGTAAATAATGATACAACATACAACATACAGTACATATCCATTATATATTAAATATGTATATACATATGTATTGTCCAAATTTCTCTCAGAACGATGTAGACTCTGATTATATATTTCTGATTTAATATCGGTCTTTTTAAATTCAATATATGTACCACAAAAATCATCGACTGCTTATTAGAGTTAGCACGTAATCACTGACCAATGATCAGTGTTCAATGGGTATACATTATGCATAAGCTCAAAAGGATTGGTTTTAATATTTATTTTTTGTTATTGTTTATTGTCCATCTCACATGGCTAAAACATAAAACAGTGCTTAACATTGACAAGAATAGATATCGCTTGCGTCTTGTTTATCTGTTTACCATTGTAGAAACGACTACCTCAATTTTAACTTGAAAGATAAATAGCTTTTATGTATTCAGAATTTAAAGTTTTACTACAATACATTATGAAAAAACTGTATAATCCTTAAAAAATAAGATATTTTTGGTGCCTAAATTCTTAATTTACACTGCTTTCTGTTTGGCACTGTTTGTCTCTAAGGAATTTGAAAATTTGAAAATAATCCTTTATATTGTGTAAATAATGTCCGTGTTCTTTCTACAAAGATTACAGATTACAGAAACGTCTCATTTTTTGTTTAAAAAAATCGGGATTTTTTTCCCTTTCATATTTCTTATAAAACAGGTAATTTGTTCACAAAAATGATTATTCCGATTATTCAAAATTCAAAGGTTTTATCAATCATATTAGGAAAAGTATCCTCAGTTTCTGGAGCATGTTTTTGTTATACATTGTACATTGTACATACATCATGCAGCATGCAACACTTCGACGATTCTGCTCCGTCTTAAAATTTAAGCAGTTCTCTCCATTTTTTGTTCAACTGCGGCGGAAGTTGTCGGTTGCCGGTTGCTGTCCAATTGCTAGCTTTACATTCACACATAACTGTGTAAATGTAAAGCATAAAGCTTTATTAATATTCATGTTCATGTTCATATCAAATATCAAAATTTCTGGGCAACTTCCTTTATTCAATTTAATTAATTTAATTGTGTCAGATTTTCTCACGGCCTTTTGAATACAGAATAGAAAATGATATTTATTTTTACACTAGGTTTGCATTGGACACCCACACGAGTAGAGGAAAGGAAATAGAGGAAAATGTGCGCAGAAAATGAAACTTCTCAACTTTTTTACTTTTGTTTTGTTTTGTTTACATTACATAATTACATGAAACACGATAACGGCTGCATGTGCATGTAAATAAATAACATTCGAAGTGTACTGCTTGCGTATTACGTTTCAAAAAAAACGTACTCAAATCTCAAAGGGCATATTACGGCATACGTAATAATTATAACACGTAAAGCAAACTCATGATATCTGTTTAAAAGCTGTGAATGTTGAAGCCTGGAATTTGGAATGACTGTTCCTGGAAAAATTGTGACTTTTGTGTTTTGTCTTTTTGTGTATTGTGAACAGGTGACACAATGGAAAATCGTCTTCATCTTTTATATGCTTCAGAAGGCATGTAAATTTCAAGGTTAAAATAATTCTCTCTCTCTCTCTCTCTAAACTCTTTTACGCGATTTTGATTACATCGTCCTGCTTTACTAACCTTCTCAATTCTCAAATCTCGATTCTCAGTGTAAACGCCAAGCCAATAGCCAAGAGCCAAGCACCGAGAATCAAGAATCAAGAGTAGACGTAGAACGTGCGTATAAATAAATAATGTAAGTTCTGTTATTGTTATTGTTGTTGTTATCCTTTTTATTTTGAATTTATGTGTGTATTATGCATTTTATACGTACTTTATCTGATGGAAAATGCAGTGTTTACATCTTATATCTTATGTCTATACTTATTGCCCTTTTACGCTCACATTTATCTGTCGACTGTCGAAAGACCAGTAATTTGTAATTTGTACCTGTGTAAGTCTCCACATTTCATTTTCATATATGTCATCTGAATAGGAAATCGTGATGTAGGAATATAATAAATAGGAAAATGCCGTTCTTCTCCCTTTCTCTTCTCCTTTGTGTTCTTATTTTCTCCAACTCCTATAGTGTTTTCAAACCTCAAATCCAAATGCGAAATTTATTTGCAATTAATGAACATGTTCAATGCTCAATGCTCAAATCCACATTTATGCCATGCAGAAAGAGACTCGGGCGATACAAAGAAGTATTTTCTGAATATGTATCCATGTTTATTACACTTGTGCTTTGCAAATTTCCAGCTATCAGCTATTGATGAGAAAATAACATGAATGAGATGAAAATGTATTTAGTACGAATTACGAATTTAGTCCGAATGCAAAATGATTCATCTTAAAAGTTTGCACTAGAATCGAGAACCTATGTAGAAACTAGGTAGATGAGGAGATGACACGAGAAGAAGTGAAACCTGTGCTTAGAGTTTTGATTCACGATACACGAAACATTGTACATGGTAAAAGCGCGTATTATTATTACTCCATTGAGCGCTCTTTTCTCCATGAGTACCATGAGAGCAATATGATGACTACGTCGCTGCTCTGGTGTGCTCTGGTGATGCTGATGATACTCTAATGCTCATTATTCATGATTATGTTCAAGTAAAGAGTTAATGGAATAAAGAGAATGAATGACCTATGAGCAATTAAAGACACACCCTTTGATTCCGATGAGAATCATCCAAACCAGTCACGACATATACATACACATTATACATATGCATACGGAGTACACAGAAGATAGAAACCATAAAGCAAGAGATTACGCTTGACTCTAAACTCTAGATTCCAGACTCAGCCTCGACTATGTATTACACTTTACATTTTACATACTATTAAACACAAACTACCTGCACCTCTGATAACCCGTTGTGACTTACGAGAGTTACATGTTACACATGGTACGTTGTACATGTGACGTCAAAAATATGATTTGTATCCCCAATTTCCGCAATCAAAACTGATAATATGTATGTATAAATGTGCATCGTCGATCGTACATACGTCGTCCATAGTCCATAGCCTGTACCTAAGAATTTAAGGGTTTTCACGATTTTCTACAATGTGGAAAGTCGAGAGTCAAGAGGTTTAGTCAAAGCAAGAACTTGGATTTGGAGATTGGAATTTGGAATTCACCTGGAATGACTACCAAAAAAAGTCAAGAGTAATAACAAGTACCATTTCCAATGTACACTGTACACCTAAAGTATCAATAGCAATCTTATAGTTTTGTGTTATGACGTGGAATTTGGAATTATGATCCATTTTCTTGTACCCTTTGATCTGTGTCTCATTTCCTATTCAATGAAATTGAGGGATCAAGCTCACAAAAATACCAGTTCTAAATAGTCAAGAGGGAAAATGTAAACTACCAAAATCTATGTAGTTATTAGCATTTGATGAAGACTTTACATTTAGGAAAAAATCGAGAAATCAAGTAGACTGCATAGTTTATAGTTTGCTTTGATATGATTGTGAATTTTAAGATGAACAAATTTATCTTAATGGCAAGAAAGAATGTTCCACAGAGAAAAACTATGATAACCTTTTTCTCTTCTTGCAAGGAAATTCCAATAGCTTATTAAAAATTAAAAGAGGATACAACTTTTGTCATTGGTCATTGGTCATAGATATTTCTCTCCATTAACTTTCAATTCGTCGTAATTCGTAATTCGTCTTTCTGGAATCTGGAATCTATCGTAAAATCTGGAATTTGCACACTTGGACTTTCAACATATGTACCGTACCAAAATTTTGGTAGGTATTATAAATCTTGAAATTTTAAAACTGCAAGTTGCAAGTAAACTCTTTACAAATTAAAATGTTCCAAGTTCCAAACTTTGAGTGTCAATTTTTTAGTAGTGGGTTTGATTAAACTTTTGATTGATGCTAATTTACAATTTACGCAATTTGTCGCCTAAATTTGGAAGTCAACCTTGAATTTCAACTTGTTGAACAATCAACAATCAACTGTCAACAATGGCTTATTTTGCACGTTTTTGGTCCTGTACAGTGTATAAACTTGTGCACATGTTGGCATTGTTGATGGTGAATTGTGACAAAAGGATGCATGAAGTAGGAGCAAGCCGAGTGCCGACACGTTATCGTAATTTGATTGAACGATCAAGACATGAGACGTTACATAATTTAATACTTGTCCTATTAACACTTTGTAGTCTCTGGACTCTAGAGTCTAGAGATGCGAGTAATGATGCTTTTCAATCTACAGTCTGTGTACGTAAAGATATTTGTAAAGTGGTGGTACACGCTACACGCTCTGTGTCAAACATCAAACATCAAACAGCATAATATGGTCGTGCGACTTTTCATATTTTATAGGCGGAATCAAAACTTAAAACTCAAAGCTAAAATTCTTCCTCCGACATCCGACAACCATGTTTCATGACTATATTTCCAATTTGGAGAGAGATGATTTCTGTACTGTTATTGGATTGACATTGACATTTTGGATTTGGATTTGGAGATTTACTAGAGTCATTATTTGAATTTATGATTTTGATGACTTTTTTATAGCTCATTTCAACACTCAACACTGCCAGCCTCTCTCCCACATTCCTTTTCCTATTCAAAGTTCATACTCACCTCCCAAAGATACATTAGATATAACACATACATATTACATACACACGATTTCATTGCTCTGTCTCCTACCTATCGGCTTCTCTAAGTCGTAGCTGGCTGATGGCTGACACTTTGTTTTATATTTTATGTTTTACATGCTTAACTTACATACAATTTTCATCATATCAAGTCCCATTACCCATTATACAATGTACAAGCAATAATACGGTGTATATATGTATTTTATGCTTCTATTTTATCAGCAGATTGGAGTTGGAATTGAAGTTCATCTCTAAATACTAAATACTAAATGGTGAATAGATGAATACTTATGAAAATACAGATACGGATACAAAATAGAAAGGCGGCAAAGACATGGAGTTTTGTTCCATTCTAATCCAGTACTAAATCCAGAATATTAGTATCTAGATTAATAGATTAATATAATAATTACCACACTTGATGCAATGGATGATAATATCTAATATAATATCTAATAGGATTAGTAAATGTAATATGTAATGACAGCCCGACTTTCCACACATACAAAACAATTTATTTTATGACCAGATTAAATTTAATTCCAGTCATCCAATCAATACAGTACAGATATCTGAATCAAGTACATACAATTACATCAAGTGCATGTACAATGTACAATGTAACATAATGCGCGGTCTCTACTATTACTATTGGAAAATACAGGAATTTGAAATAATTATAGCATTGAGATTTGAGTACACTAGAAACTAGAAACTAGAAACTATAATACAGATACATTGCGTATTCATCATTCATCACAAATTATTACAAATCACAAGTACCGACAAACAGATTGTCATACAAAACGGGTATATTAATATTTAATATAACAGCACACATGCCAAAATAATTCAACAACTGGCTTCTTTCTTACATCATCCGTAAATACCAAATACAGTAGAAAGTAGAAAGAAGAGGAGTTTTATTCAATTTCGTGCATTTTATTCCTTGTTCCTTGTCGTTTGTCGGTTGTCCATTGCTCAACCGAACGTCGAAGTTTATGAGATCACATTCAGATGAAAGACGAAGCATGAAATAGAATGTAGAATGAAAAGCTGTGGATCATGTGTCACATTTCATGTTTATGCGTGAATGTGCCATCCATTTCCTTGTCTAACTTTATCGGTGATTGACGGATGTCACAAAAATTACCAAAATACAAGTACTTTCATTGGTCAAAAAACTATCCAGCTCTGTGTCTCAAGTCTCAAGTTTCAATGGTAGCTCAGTACTCTACATCATACAAGAATACACAATGAGTTAACTAGGAGGCTCCTTTCACATTGACGGTCGATGGCATTTTCTATGCACATGCTGTACTTGTGAAAAGTGAAGAGTTGCTCTTCTTCCAATTTCAACTTTTAAATCTGTAAGCTTAAAATTTAAATTATATTGGGTATTAAATATTAAATATTGAGCATTGAGTATTGAGACGAGGACAGACAGACAGACAAACAAAGTAAACAAAAAATCAAGGAAGGATAATCTTCTCTTTTATTTTTGAATAAAAAGCACATGATACGAAATACATACAGTTTTGTACAATGTACAGTGCACAGTGTACTGTATACAAAAAACAAATATCCATACATGAATATATATTACAGTCAATGGTACGCTTTCTCAGCTGACCACCTCATCGTCATTTTCGTTTTCATATCAACACACATAATTTTGTCATTACATGTACAAAACGACAAGATATTATTCAACTAATCTGAATTAAAAATACGTATACGTAACAGAACACAACACAACACAAGCGTAGTGCTAGTTGATAGTAAAAGTGTAAAGAATCTGTACATTGTACATATGTATGTTTAATCATCATTAGTATTCTAATCTGTGTATAAAGTATAAACTGCTATTTGTTTTATTTACAAAACAAAGTATTTAAAAATAAAACAGTGAAACAGTTTACAACTCTACCATTTTACTTTCAATGTCAATGTGCATTTTATGTATTTATTTGAATGACGTTCTCGTATACATAAACACTAAATACACATACACATATGTACAAAAGGGGCAAATGGAAGTCATACATATTCTATATTATAGTCTTTTGATGATATTTATGATTATGATCCTATTATCTTCTAAATCCTAAAGTCTAAAGTCTAAACTTTAAACTGCTGACTGTCAGAATTTTGCTTCGCTCTATTTCAAGTTGAAAATGAAGCAAAATCATCACCATATTTTTTTTTATTTATTTATGGGGTATCTTTAATCTTTAGCAATATTCCTCAAGGATAGGTATTAAGTATACCAAGTGTATTTTGTATTTTTATAGGTATTTTTAGTTTCCTTTTTCTAATATCTCTAATGATAGCTACTTCAAAGCCTATGATGTAACGATATAGATAAAATTATTATTGACTGCTGACTGCTGATGCAATCACTGTATTGATGATGGATAATGGTGAAATTCAATATTTCTATTTTCAAACACCTTCAAAAATAATAATAATAAGTTATTGAGGTATAAACAATTGTAGCATTTGTAGACAAAATTACACGAAATACACATGTACCTTCAATACGGTACACTATGTACAGCATTCAGAATTATTCGCGAAGGGGTAATAGACAATGGATAATGAATATACACGTCATACAAAAAACGATACGTCACGCATAAATATTTTAGGAAAATTCAGGAGTTTTCCTCAACTTGCTTTTTAGGACAACATATTTAATGCTGGGCCTTTTTTGTCTTCCCGTTTTTCCATTTCCCCGGCTTTTGTAACTTGTGCTCTCGTTATGAAATCTAAATGCATGCAAAATTGGAAAATGCAAAAATTATTGAAAAGACATCCCAATTATTAGTAACTTGTACTGGATATTTTATATTACATTCAACTTGGAAAACAGAGAATATTTGTTCAACGAACAATGTACAATGTACAAGGAAGAAGAATTTTATGCACTTTCTCCAATGTCTTTTCTCCTTTCGTGAGACATGCTCTTGTTCAAAACTCAATACTCACTACTCAGTGCTCAATTCTCAATCCTGTATGCTCAACCCTCAGGTAGTTTTTTCTATTTAAAATGCACAAATGACAAAATTTGCACAATAAAAGCATCAATTATTAGTATTTTAGGAAATATTTCAAAAGGATTTGGCATGTTCAGTTCTCACTCAAGGTTAACAGAAAAGGGAGACATAAACATTTCTTTTCCCGTCGTCTCAACCTAAAATTAAGCATTTTTGATTCCAAATCCATTTGTCGATTTGTGGATTGCCAATTGCCAGTGCATTTGTGCAATTGTCATTTATCATGTCATTTAAGTAGCGCTCAACCCTCAACACTAAATGCTCAACAAAATCTATGTCAAACCATAACCAATAACTTGAATCTACAGAATATTTATGAAAAACTAACTATGAAACAGAAGAAATAATAAACCATAATAGTATAGTACGTACAAAAAAGGAAAAGTTATTGAAAGTATCAGAAACTTTTTCAAGTATTACAGCATTTCAAACCCTATCAATCCAGAATCCAGACCAAACATCAAGTACTGTCCTATCCTGATTATTATGTATTATGTACAATTTGTACAATGAAGAATGAACTTTCCGTCTTGTTTGTCTAAATTCTAGATTCTAGATTCTAGATTCTAGATTCTAGATTCTAGATTCTAGATTTTATATTCTGGATATGTAAAAACCGCACAGTCTAAAGTTCAAAGTCTAAACTTCTAAAGTAAAATCTCATTAAATTTTGTATATCAACAAGGAGTTTGCATCTCCGTGTTTCATTCCATAATTTATAATGCATATTATATGATGCGGATTCATTCTATACTATATATGCTACTTCGCATGCTATGTGCTTGACATGTCTTTAGCTACGCTATTTGCTATTTGTGCTATATGTCATGTGATGGACTTTTTAGTCAGTGTATGCATGTTTGTACTTTTAGCATAGAGAATGGAGGATGGCGACACGGCATGAGCGACAACAGTTCAGTCCAGGGCATTATACCATTGACCATTTACCATTTACGCATTAACCAAACCAATCCATTTCCTTATATGCTCATACCTGAGGAAAGAGTTGTTGAATATTGTTGTGAATTTTTACATGGAAGCATGTGTAATGTCTGTACGTAATACATTACATATTACTTTATACTTTCATCTTCCATAGTTTCGTGTTTATAGTTCATAGTGTATGGTGTATGCGTGTGCAAGTTCCATGTTATTTGTGCGTGCCTGCTTGAATCCTGCCTCTTGTTATTCTACATTATAGATTATACATTATACATTTTACATTTTACATTTATAACACAAGTCGTAATGTTTTGTTCTTTATGAATGCAGAAATTTCTCAAGTGAAAAAATTATGTACAAAATCTATTGACTAGAAAAAAAATAGACAAAAAAATAAACCAAGTCTACTTGAAGCTTAAACAAATGTGTTTTATATTTTATATTCTAGTTTGAATTTCAAATAGATGTGATGCATGTTTTGCTTTGTAATATAATATACATGTATGGCTTTTGGAGTCTTTTCATTCTCAAGCGTCGAGTATGGAGTATGGAGCATCGAGCATCGAGCAAATTTCGTCAGGGAGGTTTGTTATTATGTCTTTGTGCGTATATTTTTTGTCATGTGATGTCCCATTGTTTACTTGTACATTGTACATGTTACATAGATATCAGATAGATACATATTTTATTTTGGAGAGTCATCCTCAACCTGCCTTTAAATTGTAAATTATACTGTGTGGTGCGTAAGCTTGTTTGTATACACTGAACATAATATACATATGGTAATTTAAAATCCCACTTAATAAACAACATATTACTTTTTTTTACCACATAATCATGGATTTTTTAGACAGAAAAAACTAGGAATATAAATACGAGCGAGTAAAGAGGAAAGAGTAAACAACCCCTTTAGTAAAAAACCTATCTAATTGGTTCTGTCTCTTTGTTTTGAGTTTTGAACTGATACTGAAAATCTCTAATCAATTTTGAATAAATAGCTGTCATGATTTTTTCCCGTCTGTATCTGTTGTCTGTTGCCATATAAAGTATAAAGTATAAGAAAAATGTATAATGTTCTAATGGTAAAACTAGCTTAAAGATTAATGAGTCATTCCTCATCCA
The DNA here is from genome assembly GCA_034698265.1 of Sminthurinus aureus. NCBI lineage: Eukaryota > Metazoa > Arthropoda > Collembola > Symphypleona > Katiannidae > Sminthurinus > Sminthurinus aureus. The sequence goes on along the minus strand of JAQGBH010000994.1, from coordinate 27,008 downwards.
TCATCATCTTCATCGAGTGATTAATTTGTTTGCTTTAGCTCCTTCTCTTATATTCATCACATTCTTATTCTCTTACATGTATCTACGAATTACGAATTAATCCTAATCTGGTTATCACTAATATTCAAATATTCCAACAAATGAAGAAAATACTTGAGACTCTATCGTTCTTGAGCATTGAGCATTTCGCATTGGTTCACGACATCACTTTTCTATAGGTATACTCATGATTCATAACCCTAGAACAAAACTCGTAGATCGTAGACATATCGGATGGAAAAATGGAAAATCATGCTTGATGCTTGATCCTCAATGCTCGAGTAATGAGGAATGAGAATCCGCCACGTGCTTTTTTCACTACATGCCTGCTACGCACATAAACAAATTTATATTTGTTTTTTGAATTTGCCCTGGAGCAAAATGTAACTCTGGACTCTGGAATAAAAACTATAAGCAGATTATAAATTACAAGTAATAAATACAGCAAACACAAAACACAATACATATGAACTACGAACATGCAGCATATTTTGCATTTCCTAATTCAATAATATTTACATAATTAGAATACACGAAATACACGTGTAACGTAAAACGTTTAACAAGTGCCCAAAAACCAAGAACCAAAAACACATGTTTTTAGTAACATGATAAAACTAATATTTGAAATAATTTAAAAATTTGTAGCATTTCCAGTAGACTTTTTACTACAGACTACAGAGTACAAAATTGAATTATAATATTACAGAATCATGAAGATGGCAGTGAGAGTTATTGAATGAAAACAATGTTCGAAATATTATATTACAACAATCAACAATTACATTATTTATGACAATGTACAATGTGCAAGAAACAAGAGACACGAGTATTAATGTGTTGCTGTTGGTGGTTATAACAATGAGTGCAACTTTCTACTTGAACTTGAACTTGGACTTGAATCGTAATTTTAATTTTAATACAAATACAAATAGGAATATGATAATACATTAAATTTGTCATAGAGAAATTTTATCCAGGAAACCCACAAGTACATACTTTACATACTTCTCGTCCACTTGAGGGATGAGAGTGGAAGTTCTACAATGTAGAATGTAGAACCTATTGAATCAGATATCTATGTGTGTATGTATATCTAAATGACTGTACGCCGTACGTTGTGATGCAATAAAAAATTACAAGTGGAAGACATAATAATAATCAAGAGTTTTTCACTCTCAATTCTCAATCTTGGATGTAAAATGCACTGCACTGTTATGGACATTCTGTAATTTTCTACATAAGTATCTACAAATAATATACATCATCGTCATTGTACATACTAGATACTAGATACATGAGATGATATTACTCCGTACCCCGCTCAAAAAGAGTCTTATAAAGTCCACGATGATGAATAGCCAAGAATGCACAGAGCCGGAGGGAGTTCATCATCATGTCAATAGCAAGGACTGGAAGAAAAGATACGGATGCCTGTCATATGTAGAAAAACTAGAGAGTAGGGAGGAGGGAGTATTTCTATTGAGACATGGTGATTCTAGATTCTAGAGTTTGTATTTGTTGCGGTTGCATAGCAAAATACCAAATACATACAAACCATTATAAATATTACACATAGATTCTTACATTGTACATGGTACATGATTATGATACAAGGGAGATTACATGTGTGTAGACGTATTAGACATTGCTGAATAGATGGATATCCACTGTTCACTGTTCACTTTAGCTCGAGCTCGAGTTCGGAGATTTGAGATGTTAAATTGATAGAGAGTAGAAAAAAGACGACGACAAAATGTTAGCTGTGACTGTAGAGGTTCTAGTGACTCGAGATTCAAAAGAGAAGAGAGGAGCAATACACTATTCAGTGCTGAATGCTTAATTCGTATCATATTATAAATAGAGTCACAGTCACATCTCGGGTCTACACTCTAAACTCTACAGGCTATAGATAAAAAACATAGCTGAAACCCGTAGAGTACAGAACATAGATAATACACATGTGACATATAATACGGAGTGGTAGAGCCGTCGATTACACTGCATCAATTATGGGTGTATCTAGAATCTAGAACCTAGAGTCTAGAGTTTATAGACTAGGAAGAAATAAATAATGTATAATGATTTGATGCAACATCCACATCATCATCATACCATAAGATAAAAATGTAGAATCATCAACTTTTCTTTATTAATTTTTTCTATAATCCTCTTTTCACTTTCAGCCAAAAATTGTTATTCAAACAAAAAAACAAATGGAAAACGAGAAAAAAAGTTCAGTTTGTTGTGTTTGTTGTTGACATGTGAATAATTATTGTCATTTTCTTAGCGACAAATCACGACAAGTGTAGAAAAAGAAAATTATGTAATTTTTACATCTCACAATTCTGAATTCTGTTGGTCTACAATTTCATGCACATGCACGGTTCCCTGTTATGCTTTTTCGTGCCAATCGCCAAATATACAAATAATACATGTGTAACATGTTCAATGCACAGTGTACCCTATATATATTATGTAGATATATGGTATATGGTATCGAGTATCTACATTGTATTATGAAGAGGATAAAAAATGATAAACTTTTACTTCATGTTTTACATTTTTTTTCGGGGTTATTCAACGTTTGATGTTTTGAATTTCTAAGTTTCTGAGTTTTGAATGTAAGAAAATGTGGAATTTAGTATAAAGTTTCTAGTATCTAGTGCCTACTGCCTACATTTATGCGTATTTCACTGCAATGATTATATACGAGTTTAAACTTCATTCATGTCTCATGAAAGTGATTTATTGGGATCATTTGGCAATGTAATGTGCAAAAGTAGAGGTACTTGTAGATTTGAGAAACAAGTGGAAGCAAATCATAACAACATGGAACATGTAACATGGATAACAAGAAATTGCAACATCAGCCCATTTAACTAACCTTTGACAAGAAGAATTATATAAGCGGAGTGATAACATACTCAATGCTCAATACGTAAAGTGAAGAAAGATAAAGATACAAGTGTCCAATTTGTTGTAAGTAGGAAAAAATGAAAAAAAAACCTAAAAAAACCCGAGAAAAATTAATGCTAACATAGATAATTTAAAATAAATCTGCCTTTTTGCGCAAAATGTGAGGACATTAGTGTCTCCATGTCTCCATGCAGTTGTGCCTCCATAACAATAAACAACACAGTTCATTGTATTTCAGAACATTGTGAATTGTGAATGATGCACCATATGCATCATGCGTTTTTATTTATAAGCACCATTATTATTATTACTGGAACCTCTAGACCAGATGAAATTCACAAAAGTATGGAATATAAAATATGGAAAATGAACTCCATTCCTCCCAATTATCGTGCTTTCCTCACATTGTCATCTTCAGTTATGTCTGTTGTCTGTTGTCTGTTCTGCATTATATTATGTTTACATATGCACGGTGCACACATTTTCATTAGGCCGTGACATATGCACGTTGCACATTGGAGCTTGGAAAACATTACAGTCTACAGTAGAGAGTAGAAGTCGGAAAAGAGCCAGGAAAAGGAAAACAAAACCCAGTCTGTAGTCTGTAGTCGATAATTACTGTTGTCACATATTTGCAATTTGTGCAAGATTGAAGATTTCATTACTCCTCGAATGTACAAATACAAAATACAAATGTATGCATAATGTATTAAATCTACATACTGCAAGTGAAAAACACTAAAAAATACATTCGGGTAGGACACGAACATTATGCAGGACAGGGGGAATAGTAAATAGTAAATAATGATGGTAATGATGGTAATATTTACATAATAATAGAGCAAGGAAAATGAGAACAAAATACTACAAATTAATGCACAATTATTTTTACAAATGACAACAAACAACAAACAGCAAAAAGTATTCACAATGAACACAGAGTAAAGAATGAAGCATGATTGAATGTTGAATGTGTACATCAGAGATCAGATGAGATCGGATCAGATACAATTTCAACAACACTAAATTTAGGCATAACCAACTAAATGCTCGTTTTTAACTGAGATTCCATCCAACAACTTTTTGGAGCCAGACAGTAGACAGTAGCTCATCGCTTCATAGGATATTAAATGTTGAGTGTTGAGGCTTGCGATTTTAAAACTCAGTTTCAGTTTTCCTCAGTAATTATTATTAATATTTACCATAAGATTGAAAATGGTCATTACTAAATTACTAAACCACATTGTGGTTATCATAAGTTCAAAAACCTTTTATTCTAAACTCTAAACTGATATCAAATGTTGTTGTTCTCTTGTGAAAAATATAAATATACTTTTGAATTTAATATGTAAGTTCTAGATTCTAGTTGTAAAAATTATGTTTCATTCAAATGTTAATGATGATTCATTTTGCTAATTTCTCTAAATAGATAATTAGTACGAAAATTAGTCACATAATACAATTTTGGCTTTACGACAGAATTTCCTGGTATGTGTGTATATATGTATGAACGTTCATATGTAGTTCAGGCCCAAAACAACAGGAGGAACAACTGCAAGAAGCCTAGTACATTTCGAAGAAGAACAAAGATGTTTCAACTCCAAACTACAAGCTCAAAACAGAGAACAAATGCTTTTTTCTGCTTGTGAAAATATAAAGAGTCATTCAGTGAGTTAGTAGCGTGCAATTACGGATTTTGGATTACGGATTAAAGTAATCTTATTAATAGTTTTACTACCAAGAAACTCAGAAACTCAGGAACGATACAATATAAAACTAACCGTGTACAGTTTATATTGTAAATTGTACATACATATTTCATGTGTACGCTTGTACCGCTCACCTACATGCGTGATCAAACTATAAACCATGAACTAGTATACAAAACATAACTCACGAATCCCACTTTACATTTTGCAGAATCTAGAACTCCTGAATTCTACAATTCTAGAATTTAGAATGTGGGACACCGTACGCTGTCCTCTGTTCTCATGTAAAATATAAAGTATCAACAAAGTACCTATAATACAAAATAATACAAAAGGTAAAATGCACAGCAACTTCCCTTTCCCTTTCAATTCAAGTACAGAGAATAGAAAATCCCGGTTAATGGTTAAGCATGCATACATTTTGCATTTGGATTGGGATTTTGGCAAATTTCATTTCCCGGAACTCAACTTTCCATTTCATTTCTCATGAAACCAAAACTACTTATGTCTAAAGTCTAAAGTCTAGTATACAAAGGAATCGTATCAACTTTTCATTTTGCTTTTTCTGGAGTATACATTTTCTTTGTCTAAAGTTTAAACTCTAAACTATAAATCAAAACAGGACATGAAAGGAAGCGCAGAAGGATATGAAATATCTGCTATTTGATATTTTTGCCAGCTGCTTAAGGGATTTGATTGTTTATCCCAATAAAACACAATCACAACTCGGAACAGAGAACAGACTTGTCTCGTCCTGCTATAGTTTGCAATTGAATGGGGAACATTTTAAGCGGATGAACAGTGGACAGTAGAAGAGTAAATATTATGAGCAGTTGAAGGTGGCCAGTGGCTAGTTGGCAGTTGATAGATTTCAGCACGGGTGAATTGGATTGCGTGCAAAACATTTAGGATCATATCTACTATCTAACAACGTAGCTAAAAAATTCAGCGAAAAATACATGTACAAGTACAAGACATAGTAATAAGTACCTATGAATTTGTATCCATGTACAACATACTTAGTATACTTACGAGTTTGAATTTTTGTCAACTGTCCATTTGAGTTTCAGACTGTCATAAATAGCACAATATGATATCACATGTACCAATAACATGAGATTATCCTACTCTATACTCTATACTCTGTGCAGTATACGCGTTATGAGCACCAAGCACCAACGTCTAACTTGTCGTCCATTATCATGTCAAATCACATGATTCTATATTCCATATTCTATATTCTGTGTCTTGTATCTTGTATCTTGTCATTTGTGTTTTGTATCCTTATTGTCCAAATTCAAAGTAGCTCATCATCATTAGAATTAACGTTAATTTACATAATAAACAACAACAAAATACAAAATCCAAACCCCAAAACCATCGTATTCACCATCTTCTATCTGGGTTCAATCTACCAGCTACCAGCGTAGCGTATCATATCGTATCATATCTACTATCTATGCAAAACCTCGTGCATATTTTATATGAATCGTCGTCAATCGGATAGCGATCATAACCTGAAGCATGTCTTTTTAAAACACATGAAAATGGAGCCATATTGCATGCCACAATAGCCAATGTTCCAATGTTCCATATTCCATATTTATCAACAGAACACTTTACATGTTATGTTTTTGTGTATTGTGTAGGATATTACATATTGCACACTGCACTGAATGTGATATAGTACAAAATGTAAACAATTTGTGCATGCTTTGAGATTGGCTTGGTTTGGTTTGGACGTTTGGACACAAGAGTTACGAAGCGACACTATTTAAATATTTATGAAGGGAACGGATACCACAGTTTCAATCATACAATAGTATATTATGTACGACATATTATGTATTATGACATTTCTTCCCTGTTCAACAGGGAAGCGGAGAGCGGAGAGTGGACAGACAACAGAAGACAGAGGACAGTGCACTGGACAATGGAAAGTGGACAATTATGATGCAAACTAAAGCAGTCAGTCTCGTTATACTATATAATTTACACAAAGCATATTGTCATGTACTGATATAATAGATATTTTAACTAGGGGAAAGAGAAAAATGTATCATGGAGACGAAGAAGATTGGGAATCAAATTACGAAATACGTAGCAAATAACAAATAACAAGCGGGAGATGATGACTTCATGTCTAATCTTTAATCCAGAAGAATTTTCTTTTCCATTCTCCTTTGAAGACATGATGTCTTCAGATGTTTTGATGTTTTGAAGCCTTATGACAAGCCACAAGTCTTTACTCTTTACTGTGTACTGTTATGTGATAGGCGAATAGAATAGACAAACCTTGTTCATTTGGATATTGTATTTTAAATAATGAGAAACAGGAACAATTAGGGAAAATTCCTCATGTAAAACGTACGACATTTCCATTGCCATTGTTTTTGTATGTATCATTTCTCATGTAGAGTGTAGAGTGTACAAGTGTCTCCAGAAATCTTTGCAGTACATAATACAAAATCATACATTTTCAATTTTCAAGGTATATAATAATATTATATAATATAGAAAAGAATATAGTATACAAAGTATTTGTAGGGGAAAATGTATTTGTTTGTAGTTTGTAAATGCTGGTATTCGGAACGCACCCACTAGAAACTAGAAAGAGAGAGAGAGAAAAGATTTGTACACGAACGAAGCGAGAGAGAGAGAGAGACGATACATGGATACATAGTGGAAGGTAGGAAGAGGAGGCTTGATACTCAAAGAACTTGACTAACCCTATTCTCTATTCTCAATCCTCATATCAAATACAAGTTAAAGCGTAGGTACGCCGTTCAACATTCAACATACAACTTTGTGAGTCCACAAACGCAACATATATATTTACACGCTCTTTCCTTACTTTTCATTTAATTTCCTTTCAGCTTTCGAGCAGAAATTTTGAGTCTTGGAGACTTTGTGTTCTCTTTCTCAGTTTTCATTTACACGTTGTACAGTGCACTTGCTACTTGTACTAAAGGCATAGCGGAAAATCAACTCTCTTTAGTTTTTATACATTATTATATCATTTTATTTTTTTTTGACAAAACTCCAGTCTCCAATAAATAAATACTAAATATATTAGTTTATTTTATTTTACTTTACTTTGTTCCGTGTTTTACATTTTGCATCTCAGCGCAAAAGTTTTGTGATTCTCAAAGGTGTTCATTATTTGAAATAAATAACTAAATAAATCAATAACAAAATGGGTCAAAAAGTTGAAGATATTGTTGGATTGTCCGAGCTCAAGGAGAGCCGAGCTCCATTGTTGAAAGCCCTCGTTGCTGAATTCGTCGGAACTCTGATGCTCGTTTTGTAAGCCAGTGATTTTATTCTATTTTGTTCAGTTTTTGTCGTTTATCTTTTACCTCGTAATTAGCCGTTAGTTATTTGAATCGAATGACTGCGGAATTGATGAGAATTTTTACAAATTGCATTCTGAGTTCAACCGACGGTTTGTTTCATCTTTCTGTTTTTTATTTTTGTTTTTGTTTTTAGTATGGGGTGTGGAGCGGCAGTAGCGGGTTTAAATGGTGGAGGAGCTCCCAACGGAGTGGTGACAAGTGCTTTCATTACCCAAGTCGCTCTCACTTTCGGCCTGGTGGTTGCAGCTATGGCACAGGTCAGAATAATTTAATTATTTTTCACCATTAACGACTAAACTGTAATCATCAAAAACCATTTCAATTGAATATTCAAGATTGAAAATTGAAATGAAGTGTGAAGTTAGAAGTGCGAAGTGAAGGTTCAATTCCCTTCGATAGTCATTAGTGAGTTCACACCGTATCCAATGTAATCACTTGCTAATTGATCATTGATCATTGATCGTTGCCAATGAAATCCAATTTCAATCAAACTTCTAATTAAACGTTCCATTCGCCGGAAGTTGACAAAGACAGAAACGAAAAGATGAAGAATTATTACAAATTTCAAATTACAAATGAACATTTTGATGACTGCCTTTTGTTTTTGATTTTAAATGACTGTCACAAGTCACAAGTCACAAATAATTAATTAACTTGTAATTTTTATGTACACACATGTCTTAATTTGATTTCTACCGTATACGTACGACAAAAATTTACTTTACACTCTGCATTCTGCATATAGTATACAGTACTACTTGGCATTGGCATTGGCACGGCGGTGTACAGAAAGACAAAAATTTTATAAGAAGCCAAGAGACTCGAGAATAGAGATTTGAGGCTTGAGACAAGAGTTCTCAATGTTCATTTAATTGACTGTAAATAATTTTGAGATTTATGGGTGCTTTGTCGTGTTTGTGAACCGAAGGTCGTTTCTTGTTTCATATGCATTTTTCCCGATTGGATATTGGATATTGAATATTGGATAGGGAATTTTTCTCAAATTTGCCATGTACAAATGTAGGAAATAAATGTAGAGTGTAGAGATATTCCTCACGCTCAATTTTCACTACCAAATGCCAAAACTATTTAGTGATTGTAAGACAAAACATAATCAAAATACAAACATACAATATGTACACATGCTGAGAAGATTTGAGGATATTCTTATATTTTCAGAAATTACGAGCTAATAAAATTTATCAGCTGAGGAAAAACGGAAACGTTGAAAGATTTTTATGCATTGTAGTTCAACATCTTCAAGGTTCCTCTTCCTCCTGTAGTTTCAAATGGTAGATGCTGAATATTATGTACATGGTTTTTGTACGTTTCATTCATTTAAATTTGAAATTGTAATACCAATCATGCTGAAACTGAATGAATACATATAATTTTAGGAATTGAACTCGAGGAAATTTTATACAGTGAAAGAAATTAGTAGTAATTATTTTTTTATGTATGTACACTAGTAGTAATTAGTCAATTATGGTATTAGTGTTTGGAGTTTGGAGTCAACAGGGGTTCTCATAAATAAATGAATATGGAGATACATTCTATTTTTGGTTTCTGTATTTTGCCTTCCTTTGCCACATGAAAACTTGTAACAGTTTTACAATTTGTCACCACTTGCATTACCACTACCGATTTCAAAGATGTATGTAAAATTGATACTTGATACAAGATACATCTGTAGACTGTAGATCTAATATCTAAAAGTGTTTGGAATTATCTACAGTTCAATGTTCAATAAACAGTTTACTACTATTAATAATAATCCTAAACATTCTTGGATGATTCACAACTCACAAACTACATTTTTTGCTCCACTGTAGTAAAAAGATCATGTTTACATTTTCCATGCATACAGCATACACACAACACAATACACACCGCACATGTACATGATGTATTATATTATATTATGCATACATAGATCACCACAACAATACATAAAGTAGATACAAGAAATATTACTACTATTACGATTACTATGGTGGTGGTAGTCTGTGGAAGGACATGTTTTTATGTTTTACAACTTTTATTAGACGACGTACATCATTCCGTATAAAATTGCGATACATGTGTTGAGTATTGAGTTTTGACTATAGGCCTAAATACACTAAAATTCTCTGTATTGTGTACTGTATATAGTTTTGGTTTTAAAATGATAGATCCTTTTAATAGAGAAAGAAGCATGGAGTATGGTGATCACTGATCAGTGTGGAGTGGTGTGGCGTGGTGTGTTCTGTAAGTGAATGTTGACAAAAGGGAAGGCTGATCAAAGAATGATGACAAGTGTGTACATTTGCTAGAATCTAGAATCTAGAATTACAAATTCCATCATGTTCCATTATTATTATGAGCAGTAGTAGTAATATTATTGTTGAGCATTGAGCAGTAGTCAAATAGACATGAGGAAAAGCAAGTGTACGTGTGTAATGTGTAGATATAGACAGATGGATATAGATGAAAAAGGATGGATAGTGTGAATAATGAGTGGTAAATGGTCTTAAGTCAACAATATTAATACTACAGAGAAAAGGATGCTCAATTCTCAATTCTCAATATAATAGATATTACTCGACAAGTATCTATAATTTCATACTCATCATCCCAAATCTTGTAATAAAATATATACCATATCATCATCATCATTATTATTATCCATTTCACAACTCCACAACATACATATGAACTTTAGAGGGCCATAATAATATTTCACAGACAATTATTAGACATGTGTGTTGTACATGTATAGAAAAAAGAGTGAGGATTTTTCTTATTGCTTTATTATTAATGCACAAATTTCATAATAATACTTCCTATTATTTTTTCAAACGTCTATTTATATTCATTGTACATTTACATAATACATAATGACACAAGTATTTGGACCTCATCCCCAATCTCCAATCCAACTCTCACTAAGATCTCAAATTTAGACTTCAAAATCCTCGTGCATCGTGCACTTGTCTTCAAGCAACTTTAACTGTAGAGTCAATCTTGAATTAATTGAAGATTAATTGTAGGTTCTTTTTTGTTCTCCTCATCATTCGCCTCATTGTTCTATCAAGAGAAAAGACAAATATCCATAATTGTGAACAATTGCAGTAAGTTTCTTGTACATTTGTATGTATATTGTACATTGTGCATTGTACACTGTCCACATTACACATGCAACATGCACTAGCGTCAGTGCCAACACCAAAACAACCACCAATCAAAATCTCCCCTAGAGTCTAGAGTCGAGAGCTATAAAATGAAACAAAGTACAAAGTTATGCTCTGTGTACTTGATATGAACTTTGAAATGATGCTGATAAATGGATGTAATTTAAAAGCAAATATCTAGTTGAAACCAACAACTTCTCCGCACTCCATACTCCGCAGACGACGTTCTGTGTTCTGTGATCACCATACCGAAGGGCGCATGCAACTTGTTACTTGTTGCATTTATGTACAATGTACAGTGACAAAGTCATCAAGTTGGTTGAATATTGAATAGACAATTTGTATCTATAAATGTCCGCGTTCATTTCTCATTCCTGCAGGGAGATTCATGTCCATTGTGCACATTATTCTTGGTCTCTTTAACTCTGCCCTCTCGTCTCCGTCTTCTTGAGTCTAGAGTCTAGATTCTAGAGTCTTGAGTCTTGAGGCAAGTTCAACATCGTCAAAAATTCAATTCATTGATTTGATAATCCTCCAATTCTCCAATGTAAATGAACTGTGATTGTTACAAACTATAAACTATGCAAAAAAAGCTGAATGTATTTAGGTATTACCACACCGCGGACAAACTAAAAATAGACAAATATCATAATGTATCGAATGTCAAATATCTGTAGTAGCAGTTCAAATTTTATTGTCGTTTTTAGTCAAGGTACTAGTACATCCACAATCTACAGTCTACAGTTGTCCCGCCTCAACTTTTATTTTCATTTTAACTCACTTGTGAGTCTCTTCTTTGTTGTATGTACTTGCTCTGAAAAGAGACACACAAATGCACAAGTCACAAAGCACAAATCACACAAGACGCAAGTCAGCGTGGCTCTTTGTTACATAATTGAGTAAAAGTAAGAAAGAATGAAATGATGTGCGAAATTGTAAATCGCAAATTGTTGTGACAAGATCAAGTTCAAGATGAACAGTGAACAGCATGCGAGCAATAGTTTTGTATTTTTTATCAGTGGTCTATTGAGTTGTGAGTTGTGGTATCTTTACGAGATTGGGAATTTAACATTTAAAGCTGACAAAAAGACAACGACTTGTTTTACCAGCATGAGACTTGAGAGCATTCACCAAACACCAAACGCCATACACATTCAACATGTGCAATATTGTAACATGCGTTCCGCATTATTTACAACTACACTTGTCTCTATATGTTCTGAATGTTTGTGCATGTGTGTGTGCAAAAACGTGCCATGTACTTGAAACTTGAAAGCAAAAGCGCACATTCAATAAAAAATAAATAAAGTAGGAAAGGAAAATTGTCCCTTCTGTCATAATATTTTAAATATCCTCATCAAATTTTCATACAAACAAGAAATAACAATAACAACAACAAGCATCGTACACTTTACACTAGAAACTAGAAACTGGAAATTATAACCAACACAATAACAATACCAAAATAGATGTGCAGATGCAACAAAAGGTATACGCAATACCTATAGATGAAATGAATGGAGAATAGAGTGTATGGAGAAGACTGTATAATACAGTCTATATTATATGTTGTTATCTACATGTAAACAAGCTTGTAGGTGTGTTATTATGTGCTTTGAGTTGTGTGATGATATTCTTACATGGGCCGAACATCGTTCATCGTACATTGCACGTCGTACAGATTTTACTAGCTTTTAATGAAAGCCTTCACAGCTCGTAAAAATTTAACCAGTTCGTTATTTATAAGCCGAGGATTTAGGATTTATGAGGTCTTTGATACAATGTGACATTTGTACACAGGCCTCACCATTCGAATTGACCTTCTGAATTTTGAATTATACATACATGTGTGTGTATCAATTTTTAGTGCCTGTTTTCAATTTTTAGAATACTTATACAAGTTGGATGATATAGGATACAAAAAACATGTAGGGCTATTAAAATCGGGTAAAAGTCAAAGGAAGAATTATTTCTGATATTTTTTATGTCTCTCCAGTATGAGATTATGCGTAGATTATTTTTTAGTCTGATTCTCCTCTACAATTATACCGTTTGCATATCTAATATCTAAAATCTACACACTTCATATAATTTGTGAAACCCCTGTGAAAATAATTTCATGACGGAGCAATTAGTATAGTTATAATAATTTTACTTTTTTCTGAATAAAAAAAAACTTTTACCTAAGCATTGTGGATCTAAAATCTAAAATGACTGAAAAAAACTAAGGCAATCGTAAAAACTTTTTATATAATCTATAAAAATGTCATATTAAAACTGGAAAATATGAGACTATGAAAAAATGTAGAATGTAGACAAATAAACCAATAGAAAATAGGAAGAAGGAAGAATCATGCAAAACATATTTACTATTTACACATATGCTTATTATACCTAGGACGTATGACGTACGAGATTGAATTTTACAATGAGAAATATTTATTTGTTGAATATTATTTGTTTTTTTAAACTGGCAAAGGAATAAGGCAGAAGGCTTAGAAGGTTCAGAATAATTCAAAGGCTCGAATAATTTCTTTCTATTTACTTAGGAGGCTTTTCAATTTTCATTGAAATGATTCCATTTTGGCCTAAATATTTATGTATGTGTGTATACATACAACAAACAAGTATCATTATTGTTTACATATGTACTTATGATTGTTTTAAAGCATGGAAATTTTTTTTGTTTCGAGCAAACTCTGTATTTCCTTCAATCATGGGAAAAATGAGATTAATTTGAGATAGAAATACATAATATGCCGGAATTATACATGTATTTTTCCGACATGAAATAAAACGTCTCGTGTCTCATGTCCACGCACCATACTCCATGCAGCAAACCAATACTTATTAATGAATCATTTTCATTATATATTTTTATTTCGTGAGTAAACATTAGAACAAATAGGGAAAAGGTTTTTATGCATATTTCATAGCATTAGCTATACCTTTTTTGTAGGTACTTAAAAATCATTCCACTGTTACCCATAAAGTATAACTGTGTACACACAAAAAAGCTATGTGATCTACGAAATATGTAATATAAATTTAATGGGAATTAAAATTGAGTCTAGAATCTAGCTAGAGTCTTCTTGCGAACTTGAAAAAGGGTAAATTTCAAATGATGTAAAAAATAGTCCTATTTATGTACATCAAAATTCTAAAGCCTACAGCAGAAAAAAAAAGTTCATGTTTGTTTTCTGTCTCAATTGTATTTCTTCATTTTTAACGTAGATAATTCCAATTTTCAATCGTCCACGGAACTTAACCTCAAATTCGAGAATTCTTCTACTTTTGAGAATTTGCTCTAGTCTCTAATTTAAAAAGCATTTGATATTCGATATTCCTGATTTATGATTTACGTCATTTAGAAAAATACACAGGCAGAGCTTTATAAATGGATGGGAAAGTAAATAATAATGAGTCATCACAACAATCAGGAACAATAAATAAGCATTTGAAGAGTCGTAGACACTTTGTAGATTGTACATGTTACGTATTATGCATGTTTTGTTATTGTGTCTAAGTGTCTTATATGTATGCAAATTCTCGGAGGTCAATAACAATAACAAGAAACTGGAAATAGTTGGAGATGAAAAGGCTAACTATCTCCAATATTATGATATTATATTATTATGGTTTTCGACAGATTTAAAAATTATTGAGGATTGATTAGGGGTTGTGAAAAACAGGTTTGAGATGACTAGTTTTGTCCTGTGTGCCTCTTCCACGAACAAGGAATTCAGGTCATTTTCCTATTCGCGGTATCTACTCTCATACAGTATACACTATACAGTATAGACGTATGTGTAATGTCTAATGTGTACCTGTACTTGTAACGAGTAAAGAGTAACGAATGAAACACTGAACTAAACAAAGTTAATCATGATCATGATCATCATGATGATACAACTGACTTGGGATTTGTGAGCAACACAAATGAAAGAGAGCACAGTATAAATATCTGTATTAGTAGAACTTGAAATGAAATGATACGATGTACAGTGTACGATGTGCATAGTACGCGCACCTGCTTATCTGTTTACGTTTTGCCTTTTTTTTATTTATAATTTTTTTACTTTACTTTCTCATCTGATTACACCAAATACAGATGTATGAAAAGTACACCTTTGTACATTATACACTGTAGATTGTGCGTTTCCTATCTGAAATTTCCATCTTGTTCTGTCTCTTGTCTTGTCTTGTGTCTGGTATCTTGTCTCATAT
Organism: Sminthurinus aureus; assembly: GCA_034698265.1. Classification (NCBI taxonomy): domain Eukaryota; kingdom Metazoa; phylum Arthropoda; class Collembola; order Symphypleona; family Katiannidae; genus Sminthurinus; species Sminthurinus aureus. The sequence continues at coordinate 11,588 of JAQGBH010000994.1, read as the reverse complement.
TCGATGTGCGTTGTACAGTGTATGTACGGAATACATCACTGTCATTGTCAAGATTGTGACCATTTCTTAGCATGTAAATTTTGTAAGAATCTGGATGAAACACAGATATTTTATTCATTCAACGTCTCTCCCATTTTGTACGTCCTTTATCATCCATCGTTCATCGTCTATCTTCTATCTTCTAGTTTCTAGTGTGTTGTAAGTCGTAAGTTGTGAGTCGTAAGACAAAGCATCATTCAGTTGTAGCAATTAGTAAGAATTTTAAATAGCTCTTGCATTCGATTAGTCATGGTTCTGATTCTAATTATTAGTTGCCGTCTCTTGAATGACTCTGACTCTGACTGTGGCTGTGACGTACCAGGAAGATTTTTTTAGCTGTTCATTGATACCTGTACAAAATATACAGTCGAGTCTAGAGTCATAATAATGGTACAACTACGAACTACGAGCAAGGAAAACAAAGACATTTTTTAGTATTTGCATGTAGAATGTAGATATTCATTGATAGTGCATAGCTTATAGTGGAAATTCAAAATTGGAGGAAAATCCCCAATTAAAATTGATGTCGCACCAAATGACGCGTCTACCACAAAATTAAGAAGTTCTAAGGATTAGACGTTTACACATTACACATCGATAATTAAACTAATTTTGTGGTACATTTTAACCAAAATTCAGTAGAAAATACATGAAACATGGTTAAATGATAGATATAACTAGATATGTTGTGGTTTGTGATTCACTAAACCTTTGAACTATGATGTATGATGTTTGTTATGTTATAAGTTATAATCTATTATTTTATCTACGATAAAAAATGTGATGATTCAATTTTAAATTCATGGGTCACTAAGCACAGCCTATTTTCAATGACCGATGCAAAGAAATAAGGATTGCGAATTGTGAATTGTGAATGCCGGATGCCGAATTTCAAAGAAACATGAATTTAAAGTCGGCTTGGCCGAAATGTCTAAGAAAAGTTGAAAATCGCTGATTCGATTGATTCCAGTTTTTTTGGAGTAAACAGTAAACTGGAAAATTCTCAAGTTTTTAAAGTTCTGACCTCCTGGTTTTTTGTTTTATAAGAGATAGATTTGATATGCGTACTACTTATAACTTGCAAGTATTTCGTATGATATTATGGGAAAGTAAAAAGTATTTGGTATTTGGTAAACATCCAAAGGGATCAAAGAACCTGTTTGTTGAATTCCCTGTCAGTCTAAATACTAAATATTAAAGGTTCTTCCTACATTTTCCCACGTCTTGTGGGTGTTTGTTTTATATTTTATATAATGGGAAATGAAAATTTATTTCATTGAGATAAATATACGTAGAACGTAGAAGAATATAATATGCAAAATGTATTGTAGATTGTAAGGATTAAATACTAAATACAAAGACCATTTACCATGTAAAATGTACATAAACCTAAAATTTATGCGTAAATAAAAGAGAGGAGAGCAATAAGAAACGTACTTGGTGCAAAAAACTGGCTATTGATAATTGATATAATTTGAAAACCTTTTAGTCTTTAACTTGACCGCAGGTTTAATAAGAAAAACAGCAAATTAGCACGCAACATTCAATACACAACACACAGGACAAGGAATTTAATCGAATCAACTGTGCATGATAACTAGATTCTAGATTCCTAATCAACTAATCACTAATCGCATTGATTAGTAATCAGGCATCAGAATTCAATTTTCTACATGTTGTACACATATCCATGAAATAAAATTGAAAATTGAGACTTGAGACGCATAAAAATCCAGTGGAACACAAAAGTAGCTACAAAATTAGGTTTCTGATTTCATTTTTCATTCCATGTTTGTGTGTCTGTCAATAGTCAAAAGTCGATAGTGAATTCGATGACTCTTTTTCGTTTTGTATAATAACGCTATGTCTCATGTCGGCATTTGACAGATCAATGCTATTCTTTTTGATCAACCAATGAATAAAATTTTAAATTATTATTATTATGAATCAATCATGCATGATATAAAATTAAAATTAGATGCGTTTACAATATGCATATACAATGTATAATGTACAGTAGCTTACGGATTCAGAATTTAGATTAAGTAGTTCAAGAGTTTCATAGTTTAACGTAAAAGGAGAAGGAAGATTATGAAATAGAGAATAGAGTTATTTTTACTCTCTTCTCAACTATCAGTACTCAGTATTTTATAGATGTACATAATACTCAAGTAAAATTTGATCTTTGACAACTGACAAAGTTTATCATGATATTGACAAGATTTCTAAACATTATCCATGTCTTGAGTCTTGACTTTCCTACTTGTTCAATTCTCAACTCTTTTGTGGATCATTAAATTTTATGTGACGCCTTCAAATATTATTTTGGCCATTAAATTGGCATAATTGAGAATGAAGATGTGTGACTAGTGCCTAGTGTCTATAGTGTCTCATCCTTTTTTCTCTCTCTCTCATTCGCTCTCTCTAGTCTCTAGCTCTATCAATATGTAAAATACCCAATACCCAAGTATTGAAAAAGCACACAAGCTAATCCATTTAATTTACACGTCCGAATCTCACAACATTCTACAGTTTACATTTGGAAATGTTTAGCATGTTAACTGTATGGAGTATGCACATAATATTAATATGTAAAACAAAGTTATCCATTAACCATTTTCCATGTACTGTTGACGTCAATGATAGAATCTAGAATCTAGAATATTATTCAATCCGATATTAGGATACTTGTGAATATGTACAAAATATACACATGTTACATCGCAGATCAGATGCGTTATATAAACACGAAAAACTGTAAAATATGTACTGTAAACTGCCCACTGTGTACAGTACTTATTAACAATTTACAGTCTCAGTTTGAGATGTATATGTTATGTATTGAGCTCACTCATTTTTCATTACGCTTCTTCTTTGGTTTTAAATTTCATCAAACCTTTTTTTATACATTTTTAATATGATCCGTTAATTTTGGATGACAGAATTTTGGAATAATAATAAATAAATACCGAATAACAGCAATAAGCAAGTGAGTGTTTTGTTTTGTTACTTGTTTATTTTTGTTCCAGATTCTAGATTCTAGGTGAAAGACAATTGTCAATAGTCAACGCTTTTTATGAGTTGCTTGGAAATTTTGATTTAGATCGTCAATATTTGAAACTGAAATTTGAACTACATGCATCTCATTACAATTTCTTACTCTGTCGAATCAATTTTCTTAGTAGAGGTACATAAATGACAGTCAACAATCAGCAAAAGTTCACCATCTTCTCACAGAGATTTTATGACCAATTTATTATTTATTAGACAAATAATAAATACTAAGTAACTAACAAAAAATATATTAACAGTTGAATTTTTAATGTCGAGTGCCACTAAATTCCGTTAATCAGATGAATAATGACTAACGACGTTCACAATAAATTTGAGAATTAACTGAAAAAACGTTTTTGCTATTTAGTTGTGCTCCTCTTTCTTTCTTGTTTTGTCGTCCTTTACTCATGTATGAAGTATGAGTGCTCTCAATTCTCAATCCAATCTTGAGGTTTGAGATGCTAAAGATTTGTGCAGTAACTAGAACATATCATTTTACGTGGTTTGTGTTATGTTGTGGTGGATTAGCACCTACCCTGTAATTAATTTGTAGAGAATATCAATTAGAGGCTCCATACTCCATACTACACACTACACTTTGAAGTTTCTGATTTGACACAGGAGATATAGCTTTAAATCACATATAATTGTAAGTAAGAAAATAATACTGGAGATGATGATTACCTGGAACTCATTAACTTAAAAGTTACGAGGGTTTTGGTCCTATTTTTATGTGTGAATTGATCCAGAGTCCAGAGTAAGAAATATTTTACCTTTGCAATCATCTTTGCCCATGAGAATTTTTAGTCAGTAGTCAGTATTTATTAGCAGTAGACTGCGAAGTTTGTTGAATTACAGATTTTTTTCCAGGATCTCATTTTCCATTCTCCAGTATTCAGTATTTAGTCAGTTTTATTCCATTCAGAATATAAAAACAGTGAGCAGTAGTGCATCAGTTCAGTGCCGTAGTGTGTGGTGTGGGTGATGGAAAATTACTGGTTATCCAATCCAATTAAAGGATTTTAAATGGGACATGTTTATGGGATTTAGGAATGTAAACAGTGCAAACTAAAAGTACAAAGATTGACAGTAGGTTGTTGTTATTGTGCGGAAAAAGGAGGATATACATGAAACACCATGATGAGCTCTTTCACACGGTTCTCTAACTCTTTTAATTAAAGGTTTCTGCATCTGTGTAGCATGTCCTTTTTTGTACATATTATTATTATTATTTCAATGTATCACGAATCACGATGTATCGTATATCGTACATCAAGTATTGTAAATTGTGAATTGAGAATTGAGATTCACCTATGGCGATAAATGCATAATGTGCAGTTTTACCTATTCCTTTCCCATTAAGTGCCCATTTACAATACATTATATGATATCGTTCAATGTCCTTAAGAAACTGCATTTTCCTCCGTCATTTCACTTTTTTTCTTTGTTGATGGCTGATGCTTGATGATGATATTCTTCTCTTCTTCTTTTTGTTGACATTCGTTTTACTTTGTTCTCTCAGCTTGGTTTGGCGTGGTCTTTATTGCAACTGGCAACTGGCAACAAATGTACACCATAAAAAGCGCTTAATTACGCTGCCCGAGGATAATCAAACTACTTCTTTTGTCCACTTTACTGATTTTGCCTTCTAGAGTCTAGAGTCTAGAGTTTTCGGTGGTGAATTATTCAATATCGAAAATCAAATATGCAGTTGGATTTTCAGTGTTTTAATTTTAAATGTTTAAGTTTGACGTAAATGCGATTGTAATGTGCAGAACAGTGATCACTGATCAGGGTCAAAATCTTTTTGTCTATATTTAGAAGCAACCATCAGCATAATTTTAAATAATATGTGCAGTGTAAAAACAAGGGTAGAAAAAGTTAATGAAGAAAAGGAGAAGCAAAAGAAGTAGAAAAAGATGCTACGGACTGAAAACTCATAAAATAATAGATAAATGTAAAACTAAAAGGTGTTTTTAAATCACACTTTTACTACTCGGCACTCAATTATTACACCCATGGATTTTTTGTCGTATGTACATACATGTATCTAGCATCTAGTATCTAGAATAAAATTGTTGATTGTCGACTAATGATAGTAAAGAAATAATAAAAATAAAAATAAAAATAACAATGAGTAGCAAGTTAGTTGTTGTTGGTTGCAAATGAAGCATGCATTATTATTATTACCCATTACACATTACCATATAGAAAATAGATACAGATATGTGTACAATATACCAGTTGAATTGTTTCTCATGAGTCATTTTTGTTTTGAGTCTTGAGTCTTGAGTCTTGGGTTTTGTAAAGTTTGAGCGTAACTAATATAATGACATTTTTAAAGGAGAATCTGCGATTCGCGTGGTTAAAAAAAGAAGAAGAAAAGATACAAAGTTGCCTGGAATGGGTTACTAAATAAAATTGTAATGGAAAAACAATGACGATGCAAAATACAAAGTCTCTAGCAAAGATTCTTCTACATTCTACATTCTACATGCATCAAAGTATCACATGAAAGTGAGAATGAATGTTGAATGTTGAATACAAAAATAAAAGATTTTTTTTTTTCAACTTTTACCTTTTACATAATTCAGATGTAGATATTATACAAAATACAAAAGAGGGAGCGATGCAAACTGAAGGAATACAAAATATATATGTGTATAGTGAACAATTTAGCAGAAGGCAAAAGCAAGTGCAATGGCAATAAAAATGTAAAGAATAAAAAATAAAAATGTACTGAATTTATAAATATCCATGATCACTTTGTACATAATATGTATATCATCATTCATCATCATTATAGATCAAAGGTAAATTGAGTAGCATTTCTTTTATTTTCTTCATTTACACTTTTTTCTTTTACACTTTAGATAACAGATGAATTTTGAGAGGGGAATTAGGAATGAATAAGTTGACGAATTAAAATAAACAAGTTTTGCTGGTATAATATTAGTCTTATTTCTTATCCATTTATTATACAGTTCTTTGAATTTGGTTCAAGTCTTTGAGACTAATTACATTATACAGTTTGTACTTTCTTGGATGAAAATGTCTCATCTTTCACATCTTGTGTATTTAAACATAACAACTTATTTATAATGCATGATACAATATGCTACATGCTAAATATCGCAAAATCCATGTCTAAAATGAGAATAATTTTAGAAAAGGTGTGAAAGGTGTGAACTTGCATGTACAAAGCTTTGTATTTTGTATTTTTTATTCTGCAGTGTTTCGTTTTTTTCTCTGTAGTAAAATAAACATGATATAACATGTTATGTATTTAATTTAGAGTAAGATAAAATAATTAGTCATCCTAGATTGAGAGTTGAGAGAAGAAAAACTTGTAGAGTAAATGATCTATAAGAAAACAACGCATTTTTGTGCTTGACAATTATCAAAAGATCAAAACTCAAAAGAGACTAGAAATTCGACCTTGATTGGACTGTTGATAAAAAATTGATTGAAAAATTCTCAATTTTTTCTCCAAGAATTAAGCTACTTGTCTTATACGAACCAATCATCGTAAATCGTAAACTTAAAACTGGTCACTTGGATTTGGATTTATGTGGAACGCAGTATTTTTTGTGTGTGAACAAAACAGGAGGAAAATGGTTTCTTTGCATTGTTAAAATCGAGAATGTACCTACGACGACATTTTTCTTATGTAAATTGTACAATTTACAGTGTACAAATCGAAAGTACATTCAAGTATATTGTACATTGTGATTTTTATGTATCGCTGATTTTTTTTGTCTACTTTAGGTTGCGAATTTCTTTGTAAAAGCGAAATTTCAGTGCTTCCTATACTTGTTTTTGCAAATGTCAATTTTCAAACCACATTACACAAAACACAAAAGGTAAAGTGACTGAGACGAAAGTGTGAATTTATTGAAGATGGCAAATAGCAGATTCAAGATTCAATCTTTCCTTCTTTCTTATGAATGAGATAGTTTTTGACACATCTGCCTCTAAAAATTATGTCTCTTCCCTTTAGAAAATAAATGTAGCTGAAACAAATTGTGTGCACGTGAAACTTGTAAGAGTAAAAAGAGTATACAAATGTTACATTTTTCGTGGTTGGCCTTTTTGTATTTGTATTTGGATTTGTTGATATGCATTTTAAGTTTTACATTTTACGCAGCTGAGAAAAGTTTAGTTCCGTATTGCATCTTTTTAGATTTTTTTCCTGTCATGAAGTTGACTTGACTTGATTTGTCTTGACTGTTGCTCATTGCTCACAATTTTTTCAGAATTTTAACCACCGTGAAACGAGATATCAAAGCGTATTGAAAACCTTTTCCTATGGAAGATGAAACAACATAGAAGTTTCAAAAATGTATCCGTATCTACTTCCATCTTGAATCTTGAATCTTCATCTCCATTCCTTTTCCATGTTCTACATGATTTGACAAAAAATGGAGTGGGGAAAAAATAGCATCGCAGATCACATCGTACGACTTTTTGGCTGTTTGTATTTTACGTATTTATATTTATAGTTTCTACACGAGAAATAATAAATCCCATCCGCATTGTTTATTGTTTATGGCTGCTATTATCTCCTACATTCAAATTTTATGGAGTGTACTGTGTAGATGTTGTTGTAAGTACATGGACTCTATATTCTATACTCTGAAGTCTGTAGTTTATAGTTTATAGTGTATTCTTCAAAAAATCACATATTAATTCTGTATTCTGTGTACAGAAACAAAAAACGTAGATACTAAATCCTAGATACTTATAAACGATTTGGCACAAATAAACATGTAAAAAATCCATTATACATTACATTGTACATAGATTTATCCTGTGTGCTATGTGCTATGTGTATAGATATCTAAAAGTCTCCGATTTCAAATTACATGAGTTTGAAGCTAGATTACATCTCATGCTCACATTATGCATGAAATACACCATGTTTCTGTACTTTTTATACGCCGTGTAAAATGCTCTGTTCTCTCTTCTCTGGATCTCTACAAGTAAAAAATTGTCACAGAAAAAAATAGAAGGTTACGGAATTCAGATTTCAGCAACTCATTCATGTCATTTATTTACATTTACAATTTTACAAAGCAAAAAGCACTCAATACTCACAATCAATATTGGAGCAAATACAGAAATCCGAGTACAGAGATTTGTCATGTAATTTAAATATTATTTACTCTGTAAAATTTTTTGTGCTTTCAAAGTTCAATTTTTAAAATGAATCCTAGAATCTAGAATTCATTCGTTGGCAATGATTAATAATCAATAATCAACTACGGGCGTAATTTCATAACTATTCTAAATTTTAATTCTTATCTCAAGTAATAAAGACACATGATAATTTTTGTATTTTTGTATGTTACAGGCTATCGGACACGTGTCTGGTGGACATTTGAATCCCGCCGTCACTTTGGGCGTGATGGTCGCTGGTCAAATGAGCATTCTTCGAGGTGTTTTGTACATGGTCTCACAATATTTGGGTGGTATTGCTGGTGCAGCTCTTCTCAAGGTAAGACAGAAAAAAAAAATTGAAAATCATTTTCATGTTTAAAACCGTTTAATATTCAATTTTTTGGAATTTGGAAACCAATAGCATTTTTTTGTAAACAAATCTGATGAAAAATTACAAACCAAAACAACGTTACGTGTTAGTTACAAATTTTAAAATTTTAAAGAAGGCAGTAAAGTAAACTGGTGAGAAACAAGCAAACAAGAGCAAACACAATTTACAGCGTACATACATAAATTTAAACGTGATAAATAATTCATTATTCATAATAAGTACAAGTTGCAAGTGTAAATCGTGATTAAGTGTTTTGTTTGTTTACATTTTTTGCTCCATTTCAGTTTACATGTTTTATTGTTACGTTATTTGGCTGGTAATTATGTTACTAATGATGATGATCCTAAAGCCAGATGAAAGCTTGTGTAGTTTGTAGTGAGTAGTAAATTGTGAATCGTAAATTGTAAAAATGGTAAAGCTTCGTCATTGGAATTTATGACATCCTTAATGGAGGAAATATTGACCGTGGTTCTGCTTTCTTTTGCAAACAAACCAATTTCATGACACATTACAATTTACAATGCATATAAATACACAAATCTGCATGCACCATAAAACTCATCCTACTTACATATGCCTTAGAATTTATGAAGGTGCTGCAAGTTTGAGAGCATTTTTGCTACACAACTAAATCTATGTATATCGAATAGGTATCAACACATGTATACATACAAAGAAAAAGAAGCATTGTACATATTGCCCTACAAACTACAAACTACAGATTCAATTACACAGACAACAGAAGAAATGACATTGCTTGTATTTTTATTTGCGTGTTTAGTAATTAGTAGTTGCACCATGTGAGAATCACAAAATCAAACAGATACATCAAAGATTCAACACTAAACATGAAACATAAACTGTTAACTATAACAAGTATTTGCATACGAATTGGAAATTGAAATAGGCAAGATTTAGTAAAAACAATTGTACACAAAACATAAAACTATTTGTTCATTTAGTTATTTCATCTTCCATTTAAAACAGGAAGAAATCTCATAGCAGATCTCTTAAGTAAAATATTGTAGATTGTAGAAAAGTAAGCGGATAGACGATAAATAATGAACCAGGAAGAGGAGCCAGGATTAGGGAGATTAATGTATCTTGTTAAGCGACCAATTTATGTGAAAAACGCGAGGATAGAATAAATTTGTCGGTTGTTTGGTCGGATTGAAAAATTTCCTGAGTACGTCGCAATCTAAACCACTTGTATTAAATAAGCTGAAACCTTTAAATATATAAAGATACATCGCAAAGGTGCTTACTGCTCGGGTACCCAATTCTGGAATCTGGAATGTGATATGGGATAAAAAACATGTTGTATGAAGTATGAATACTCCATACTCTATGCTCTGTATGTATGTTGGATTGAGAATGATTTGGACTAAAATAGCTTGTGGGTGATCGCCTCGAGTGATCTAAATTATATCTCGAGTCTAGAATCTAGAATCTATATATATTAGATATTTTTTTCTCCTTTGATGTAAAATTTAAGGAAAAACACAATGATGCTGATGTACTTGCTCAGTACCCAGCACACGGCACTATGCTGTGATTGGAATAACGAGGAAAGATACAATTTTTTGTATTACACAAAAGATTGAGTATTTTTCGGCACAAGATGAAGATTGAAGATCCAAATGGAGAAGAGTTTGTTAGGGAAGATGAATTTAACCTAGAGAAAAAAAAGGTGAGGAACAAAAGTCTCAAGTCTCAAGGAAGAAACCAAGTCATGTGAGATAATCAAATGGAGTACATAATATAAAATATAAAACACAATAGGTATATAGTAGAAGCATGCAGAGAATGGAGGATGAAGAATACATAGATACAGCAGGGAAGAATATAATATAATAGATAGAATGGAGGGACTTGAGACTTGAAGGTCTCCTTGGGATTCTTCACAAACCTTTACGTGTAAATTGTAAATTCTTTGTGGATCTATCTATTTAAAATCTACTACGTGTCATCTAACACTCGGTTTTCCGTTCTCCTTCCCCGCTGTCTGTAGTCTGTAACATAATACGTAATGAACTACCTTTGGTAATCAAGATTTAAGAACGGAGATTCATAACAAGTAACAAGTCCACTTGCCTCAGCGCACAATGTACCATAAAATATACAATGTAAATGGGTGTAAAGTGTAAAGAAAAAAATATCAAAAGTGTATCATTGTAATGATACATGATACTCTTTTTCTCTCTTAGCCCGCATTTATGTGTATTCAGTGTATACATACATAATTATTATACTGGAACTTGCATTTGAGCTGTACATTAGGGTGCTTCATTTTGAGCAAATGTTCGAAAAGTCAATGGGCAAGTGTCTCAAATGAAAGGCCTACCTATGTAGGTATTACCTGTAAAATATTTAGGAATTCCGTTTTGAATTGGGTACGCACATTGAGGTCAAAGGTCAAAGGTCTTTGAAAATCTTGGTTTACATTTCATTCTGGTTCTCAGGAATGCGTCACCTGATTTTAGTGTGAGTTACCATTTTGGAAAGATAATTGCATGGCCTTTAAGTCTAGTTTTTGAAAAATAGCAAAAACCCCGGATTTTTGTAAAAAAACCCGGGTAAAAGTACAAAATCCCGGGTTTCGGATCGAATTACAAGCAAAAGTAAAAACTTGTTTTGACATCTGCAAAGTGTGAGATTTCACCTTTCCAACGCGCTATTGGCTTTTAAAATCCGATTTAAAATACGCCCACAATGACGTTTTTTGTGCAAATGTTTCAACGAAAAATGAAGATTTCATGCAAGATTTTTTTGCTTTTTCGTACAAAACCTACCAAAAGCTATTTCAAACCAAAGAAAATTACCTATGGACATCAAAACAAGTGCCCAGTAATAAATTCCTAAGAAACCCGGACCTAGCATCCTTAAAATCCGAAATTCGGGGAAAACCCGGATTTCGGAGTTTTCTTGCTCCAAATTCGGATCA
>JAQGBH010000993.1:0-38548 GCA_034698265.1 Sminthurinus aureus | reverse complement strand
CCTTGTTTTGACTTAACTTTTTGAAATGTAGTGAGAGAGAGAGTCTCTCATTTCCATCTACAATCTAGAATCTAGAAACTACAATCTAGAATTGTGATGAGACAGCATCTACATATCAGACCTCAGTATGTAATAAAGATTGAGCAGTAGCAGTTCGGTTTCTACATTTTTGCCATGGTATTCAGTGTTCAGTCTCAAAACTTCTAAAGTCAGTCAGAAGACAGACAGAGAGAGATACATTGATGTAAAATACATGGAACTTTGTTGACGAATGAAAGACGAATAGTATCAGCATTACACTTTTTGATTTTGGGGGGATGCTGTAGATTGTATATTGTATATGTTATAGATTTGTGTGCTACTTTTGTCTCTGACTTCGACTTCGACTACCTCTCTATCTTTCCCTTTTTTTTCACTGTTCTTTTTTCTTAGTTCATCTTAGTTCATCTTGTTCTGCTTCGCAGTCGTATATTTTGGATGAGAAATTAACTCAAGTTGGAACTTGGATGTGAGGCTGAAATCATATTCAAGTTTAGAATGTTTAACTTGTAACTTGTAAATTTATGACCTCCTCATATCGTAAAGAAGACATGTGTATGAACTGCTTCCCAACAAATTACAATTTTTATTGATGAATTTTGTCAGGTTCTTACTTTTTTCCTATGTGACTTGTGAGCTCTTCAGATTTCAGATTTTCCTCCTGATGTTACCAATGGCTGTTAGAATTTATAATCCTATACTCGTGGAATACTTGAGAAGAAGTAAACGGATTGTACACAAGTTTACTCTCTTCCGAAACATGTCAAATACATTCACAGCACACTCTAAATGCTAAACTTGAGTGTAAAAGGAAGAGTGATAATGAGAATTTCTGTTTTCTCATATCAGTCCTCTTTCAGACAAAAAAAAGAAAAGAATTGAAAATTATTACAAAATATGTACACCGTAATAATTTTTTATGCTTTTTTTAGTGAAGCAGATATGTTGTTTTGGTACTTGTTAGTTTTATTGTAAACTGTAAGTTTAGTAGGATAACTAAAGTTTCTCAAATGTTTATTACGCATATATACAAAATGAGTGAATTGAGAATTGAGAAACAAGTAGATTTACAGAACTTAAATTTCAGATTTTTCTTACTAGTATCTCGTGCCAAATTATGGTATTGTGGTCAAATTGAAAATGAATTCATTTTACAGATCAAAGTTATGATAAAGATTCGCCAAAAACACAACGTAAGTGTACGTTATAGGCACGCATATTTGCTATGTTAATGAGAGAATTTCATGGAATACTATTATAGATAGTTAGCATTCATTGAGCAGCAAGCATGGAGGCACAGTTGTTTTTGTAACGCCAAAACGTGCAATTCCGGAAATTCTTAGCTCTGAAATCTTTTTGATACGCATGTATCTCCTATCTTTTGTCTTTTGTCACTGCATCTGTGTATCATTTTGTTACGCATACCGCATACTGTATTGTTTTCCATGTCGTGGTAAAGGAATGATGAGCTAAAAGTACAACTCGTAAAAGTTTTCTAGATGGATGTACAATGTACATTGTACATGGTACAAACTTCATACTACATACATGATGTTCAATGTTGAAAAAAAAGAAAAAAGAAAGTCTTAATGGACAAGTTATTTTATAGCAGTACGCTGTTTTATTTTTCGCCCTTCTGCTTATTCTTATACACGTCTACTTGATACTTGCCTGGCTCAATTTACTTAAGTGTATTCACAGCTGAGCCCAACTCTTTTCTAAGCTCCCGTCTTTATTTTATCTGTATAGATAAATACTGTTTCAAGTTCCAATTTATGTATGCCTGTAGTCTGTACGTATATTATATGATATCAATGTGCTGGATAATTTTAGTTTGTGTAGTATCACTATATTTTGCTATATGTAGAGAAGGATTGAGGATAGTGTAGGAAAATTACCATTTTATGCAGATATAATATCCCGTTTTTTGATCCAAAAAGAAAGGATTATTAGAGGAACCGGACATTAGAAATAATTGCATGACGGGAGAACTCCTTTCCAGAAAAAAGAAAACGGAAAATATAGCTAAACATTCAAGTATATCCACCTTTTACAACTGTCTTTTCTATACCATCACTTTCCTTCACATCGCATAGTCCGTTTGGCCTGAATTCGGAATTCGGAATTTTAATGAATAATGGATAAACTCATAGATACTAGGTTATGGTGCTAATCGTCTATGTACAGCATGGAGCATGGACATTGGAAATATCAGTGAAAGAAAAGTACAGTGTAGATTATATGTAGTACGCGAGTGTGTGTGTCTGTGTGCCCGTTGCAATGTTATGTGTACACTGTACGCTGTACACCATCGGGTATTGTGTATTTTATCATCCGATTCGTATATATAGGATAATATACCGGTGTATTGTATGTATATATTTTGCCGGGTATAATCTTGACGTTACTGTCTAAATCTATCCTAGACCTATTCAGAAAACTAAATGGAGTGTACATTGTATGTTGTACAGAAGTGGACCTTGACCAATTAATATTTTCGTTTTCATTCGTATTTATTCATAATTTTTGGAAGAACTAGGACATTCTCCATGGTTTGGTGATTGCTGTCCTAGTTACTTTCATTTACTACAACCGAAAGTCCATGTCACATATTTTACTATTTTATAATAAATGTGCCAAGAACCGAGAAAAACCTTGAAAAATATCTACTTTACCTGAATTCATCCCTTTCGGAATTCTTCTGTTGGAACTGCCTTGAACTGGAACTGCTTGACAATTGACAGTTGATAATGTTGGGAAAGGGAAATTCGAGTTTCTAGTCGCTAATTTTCTCCCGTTTTGTGTTTAATTTATAGATGTGAGGTGTAAAAAATCACTTCTTTATTCATCTCAATGCCAAAACAATATTGTAAAAATGTACTTGGACAATAATTTGACTGTTGTTGTTGTTTTTGTTCTTGTTGCTTTTCTTGCTGTACAATTAAATAAAAGGAAGATATAATGTGTTGTTTTGCCAATGGGACATAATCAAATAGATGGATAATTGCTGATATATTTGACACGGAGAGACCCATTTTGCTAAAACCTGAATTTCAAACACACAACTAAACTTTGTTTGTACATTAACCAGAGCAAGGTTGCTCTTACTCTGGATGTTTCTAGTATATATATGCCTAGTACCTGGTGCATGCTGTAAAAGAAAAATACATTCAAATTGTTTAAGTATTTTTTATTTACTTCTGCTAATAATAATTTGGTTATTATCATTATAATTTAAAGTAGAGACTAAAGACAGAGAAGACTTTGAAAAAGTGGTGAATGTGTCTACTGGAAATTTTGTTTTAAGCAATTAGCAAATAATAATAATTGTAATTGTTATTGTTTGACGTCAAAAATTTGTCTATCCAATCTCTTATGCATCGCTCGTGCTGTAAAATAACTTTGTACATGCAAATTCTTGATTATATGATACCGACCCAAACATCATCATCTTTACTCATAGAAAAAAGTTGCACAGGGTACACTTTTAAGTATATGCCTAGAACGTCGAATTTCCTTATTGGAACTTTTTCTGTGACTTTTCCACAACTGGCATTTATAGACGTAAAATAGAAGATAGGCAGTAATCGATTTGAAAGTATCTCATTAGATTTTGCAAATGATCCTTGTGTTTCTTGACAAATTATCTTAATTTGTACAATGTCTTAATTTTATTCTTAACCGGGCAAATTACGTCTTACTTTTTAAGTCTTTTAGGTTATGATATATCGTGTACAGTGTACACTTGTGGACAAAGTTATAAATTGTGCACGTTTCTTATAGTATATTCCTGGCTTTCCAATGCATTTTGTTTTGTTCACAGAAAAGTAGAGAAAAGTAGAGATGTATAGGCTTGTATCGCATATACAACAAGTAAATGGGAAAATTTCTGGTGTTTGGCATTTGTAGCATCTGTGGCTTGGGCATTTTGTCTCAATTCCCAATGTAATAAAATAAATAAGCAAGGAGTTTGGTGGAATAGAACAACGTAATAATAGTTGTGCATGCATATGACTGTAGCCTGCAGCCAACAGTATTAGCTCACACACAGATATTTGACGCGTATATATCTGGACCTATGAAGAAAATAGACAATGATGAGCGATGTAAATGGCGTCAATTACATGTAATACGAAGCACTGTCATAAAAATAAACTACAAACATGAATGCATGACGTTTGTGGTTATTTGGTATTTCTATTTCGTTTTTGGTGTCAGATGCATGTATTATTATATATGTCTTGTCTCGTCTCGTCTATGCCTTTGCGTTCAGAGCCAAGAAATCTGGAAAAAAAAACACCAAAAGGCCCTAGACTCTAGAGTTTGTGTCCCTGCATATAATTTACTACGTGTAGGGTAGAAAAACGTGTCGGGAAAGGACCGAGGAAAATAGAATTGGCTTCCAATCGGCTATTGAATATAAATGGGACCTCATTGTAATTCCGATTGGTCTCGTACCTCTTTCTTTTCCTTTCTTTCTTTCTTTCTTTTTTCTTGTGATTCTGCCATGGTACCTAAATCTTCAGCCTCTGGTCGTCTTTTTTCAAGTATGTTTGTGTATGTGTATGTGTCTTCCAACCCCGTATATTAATATTACATGAGAATAGGTAGAGATAAAGATGTGATGCTGTCAAGAAGGAGAGGTGTGTAATACTTTATAATAAATTCATTTGACTGAACTTTTATTTCTGCCTCTTTTGCTTCTTCTTCTTCTTGCTACATTTATATAATATAACATTATTACACTAAAATGTACGTTATACATATGATATGTAGTATACATATAACTTAAACTGATATCGTCAGAGTAAGTCGAGCAAAATGATAAAATTGCAAGGTAAAGGAAATCGAACGAGTGTTTAGCAAAGATGGGATCCTATTATATTATACATATATGTATACATATTTACTTGTCGTCTCTACCCCTCTCTTTCTCTCTCGTTCTCCCACCTCGTTTTATATGTGTGTACATAAGATGAAGATGAACGACAAGGGAGGAAAAGGTGCTTGAATCTGTAAAGATTTCCAGCTTTAAACTTGACTTGTCAGTATTGATTTTCTTCTGGAATGGAAAAAAATTCCTTTGACTTGTGTAGTGTCAAAAATATCACTTTTCCTCTTTTTAAACAGATAACGAGGAATAAATGTTCACGTTTACATAATACACAATAGACAATGTGTAGACTTTAATACATATACGTACACTTTTATCAAATATTTATATTTGAACAGCTCGGATTTATTTGTGAGTTGCACGTTCCCTTGAAACTTGACACTAAACATTATACGTATATACAATACATGTACACCGGTACTATGATAGCAATCATGTTATTTTTTGTATAAAAATCATACTCCAAATTTGATTTTTTATCCGTTCAAAAGCTCAAAATGCTGCTACTCAACACTCAAATAATATAGAAAATTGAATAATAATGCAGTGTTGAAGGTTTCTGTGTATTAAGTATTGAATGAAACTAACAATTATTACTATTTTTTAAAAGAGTGTGTGCACACAATATGAAACAAGTAACATCAAAATATATAATATACAGCGCAAAAACATATACAAATGGAAAAATGATAGTGAAAATAATATTAAAAAAAATGAGGAATTATTAAAACAAAACGTAAATAAATGAAAAGTGTCCTTGTCCTGTTATACTGGGATGTTAATGTGTGTGTATAGTGTATAGTATACAATGCACAACGTGATGCAACAGAATAAAAAGGATATAAACATTAGAATATTAGAGCTATATATCATATCATAATATAGTTGACATTGTGAGTATGACTAGGAATACAATTTACTATGTGTGACAGTTTCTGACTCTTGCTGACTGACTCTAATATGATATCAATATTTTACTTCCAACTTCCAGTATTACGTGTACTATCTCATGGTTTCAGGAACGTATAATAGCAGTCAATGTTAAACTGTTATATTATTATATTTAGTACATACTATATACATGGGGATACATGCACTAAAAACTAAACTATTACTGTATGATACCTCATACTGAATTGTAAATGAATGCCTAAGTGCACCAACCTACTTTTGTTTTGATTCACCTCGTTTCCTTTCCGTGCCTTTATAAATATTGGCAATAGACATGTCGTCCTCATTCATTCGGCTAGCTGAGGTGAGACTGGAAAGTCCAACGGAACCGAACTCACTCGCTGTAATAGATAATAGTGCCAGTGGAAGCGTATTGGACTTTGAGTGTGTGTCAGTGAGTAACGAAAACGAAAGAGAAAGTAGAAACAGTAATAGTAATATTGGTGAGAGTCGTGATAGTGAAAGGGAAAATAATACGTATTATTCAGAAACTTCACCGGAACTCCCAATAACTAGCTATTCTGTGTTGAATCTAATCAAGATGCGAGATGATAAACGGGGTTCCGTGAATTGGAGTTCATTGGATAATGTAACTCCAATTATAACCATCACTATTGATCAAGTCTCCTCTGATGAAGAGTCGGATGCTGGGTCTTCATCCGTCTTTTACGAATTGTCTGAAACAGTGGGTTCGGATAAAACGTTGATCTCAGGAGGCTATGATCAAAATTCTATCGCTGATCATGACTTGGAACATGAAAATGATAACGATAACGAGCAGGATGTCGAACGTGAAGCCGACAACGAGCAGGATCTTGTTGACTCGGATACAGATGCCGTTGGTGACGTCATCAGTCATAGTCAGGATGAGCCCTCACAGGAAAGTGATGGAGATCCAGAGTCTGGAGACTCATCCCTTCTCTCACCTCATAAATTGAAATTAAGACGTGTCAATTCATCCACACCTAGTAATTGTAACCTCTCGGAAATCTCCGAATCGGAAAACTCGTTAAAAATTGAAGAGGATAGGCCCAAGAGAAGAAATACGTTGGCAGATATTTTCAGATGGTACAGAATTCAGACATATGTATTTATCTATATTATATGCATTTAGTTTGTTCAACTGATGCTCGCACTATAGTATACTCACTATATGTTTTTTCCCTACATTTGGCTTAGTCAATATTCCGTGTATGTATCTCCTCATTACTTATATGAGACGTTGGTGTCTGGTTTTATATCTTTTGCTCTCAAACGTATATATATGTATGAACACAGGACAAAACGCATTGGTTTATTATCTTTGTAGTAGAAGATTCATTTGAGTCTTCTTCTTTTTCGTCTATCTACATGTTTTATTCATTTTAATACATGTTCGCATTCCCTTGTACATCAATTATTATATAAATGTATATTATATATATACAGACACAACCCTATCTGTCTATCTTTTGTCGGTCTGTTCACTGTTCACTGTTCATGCTTCTAGTAGGATTTGTGGTTTAGTGTAGTATTTCACTTGTCGGAAACAGATCGATGCGGACATCTTATTTCGTTAAACTACTTTATTTCTTTATATGTACGTACGTATTTTTATATGTATTGTATATATGTAATGTGTATATCTACTACATTTCAATCTAGAGAATTGAGGTCCAAAAAAACCAAGATAAATTTAGGGAAATCCGCAGAAAGTTTTACTTGTGTTTGTTATGTAACTATATGTACGAATTTATATATATTATATACTTGTGTATAGTTGAATCCCTAACTTTTTTTGCAATACCTCTTTGTTTTTCAAGTGTCGAGTGAATGAATGAATGAATGAACGAGAGAATGAAGGAGTGCTTTTAAATATATGTATAGACGCATAACGTATCTTCAGGGGAACAAGTGCATATCTTTTTATAGCAATACATATTCTCTTAGGTATATTTTCATGTCCATTATGTTGTAATGAAATTTAGGAAAGTTCCGCGTCTCTTGTATGAGAGATGGATGCATAATGTATAATGTAAAATGTACAGTATTTTATAGTTTAGAGTGTATGGTCTTCTGTCTTCTTCTGTATCCGCACTAATAAAGTAAACTATTCTCTTGTTGTATATATAGGTTAATAGAGTCGGACTCCAAGTCATTTAATTCGCTGCCTGGTGCTAATAATGGACACTCAAGGAAAAGTTCAGATACTTCAGAAATTTCATTTGGTCAAGGGTCAGATAAAGCTGTGGAAGAAACTTCAGAAGAAGACTTATGGATAACATGGGGGAAAATCGTACAAGACTGGCAAGAACATTGGAAAAAGAAGAATCAGATGGTTCGGGTGAGTTCATTAAATGTTAATTAAATATGTTTTTCCGTTTCTTTCTCTCTTTTCTTCCTTTATGTTTGGATTCTATATTCTATAGATTGTGGACAGAATTCTGTCCATCTTTTTACTCATATATTTCT
This sequence comes from Sminthurinus aureus, assembly GCA_034698265.1. Lineage (NCBI taxonomy): Eukaryota > Metazoa > Arthropoda > Collembola > Symphypleona > Katiannidae > Sminthurinus > Sminthurinus aureus. Next base: position 30,213 of record JAQGBH010000993.1, on the reverse strand, counting down.
TTGTTTGTCCTCATCGATATTTTTGTATCATGGATGAGTCAAACTTTTTACTCTATTTTATTTTATTTATTTATTTATATTATATCCTACCAATACGAATACCAATATTATTGGTTTCTCCCTTCTTTTGTTCATTGACTCATCGAGTATAATAGATAATAGTTTCGTTACTTATAATCTTTCCTCTAAAGTCTAAACATAGACACATGCGCTATTCGATATTCGATGGTTTATCATACTTTTCTTTTGTTTATATTTTGTCTGGCTCTTTCGTTTGTTTAATGATATTGCTCTTTGTTTCACTTTCACTCATTTCATTTTAAATTTCCTCCTGTGGGCTTTATTTTGATGAATGAAATTTGATCACTGATCCTTTTTCGATTCCATTCTGCACATAAATGGTGAAATGAAAAATACATTTTGTTTTCAATATTTTATGAAATTCATGTTTTTTGTCCATTAGGATTTGGTGAGACGAGGTATTCCACATCACTTTCGTGGAATTGTATGGCAGCTTCTATGTGGTGCTCATGATTCTCCGGATAAACACAAGTACGCTGATTATATAAAAGCCACATCCGCATGTGAAAAGGTGAGTAATGGAAAAAGTTTCTTTCTTTTGGTTTATGAAACTTCTTTTTTTTTACAAAAAAAAAGCAAAGAAAAAATAGACTTGTATGTTTTGATTCGATTCACATGTGTACGATAACTTTTATGTCGGTACATTTTATATTATTGTTTTTACCAGTCAAATGTACAGATAGTATTAAAGTAAATGGAAATCGTCAGGTTTTTATAGAAGCGGAATGTGTAAATCGAGGTGAAAAAATTCGGAACACAAAAGTTGCCTCATTTCGTGAGTATGTATATTGTGTATTGTGAACATTTCCGTCTTCTATTCTCTCTTGTTCTTTCTCTTCCATCTCTTGTGTCAAATCCAAGTAGACGCAAATATTAGAAGCATACCGGTATTTTTAACTGCATTTCAACATTTTTGTAACAAAAGTTCTTTCTGTGCATCTTCTTCTCAATGTACATGCATAATTTATGTTTAATGTCGAATCTGTTATACCATTATAGATATTAGATATGTATGCTTTTGAATGGATTTTATTATAAAAAACTAGAAAAGAAGAAGAAGAAAAAGCACGAACGACGAAAGAATTGAAAGTTTGAAATTTTCTTTACCCGTTTTTCTTCTTCCCAGTAGGGAAATGAAATTGAAAGTTGTAAATTCCCCGACGTATGAATACTTGTATAATATAATATATACATATATATACTATATTTGATATACATGTAAATTATACATGTATAAATGTATTCTTTGGATATTACATTTCTACGTGTATAATGTATACCCATGAGTGTATCTTCTTTCTATGTAATTTGCCTTTTTTCAAAATTCCAAATTCCAAACCAAGGCTAAGTTGCAAGTAATTTCTCCTTAAAAGTTTCCATCTCTGCTCTATCCTCAAACTTTTCGTTTTCCACTCTGTCTACTTCTTTCGTCTACGTTTTCTTTCCGTTCAAATCCCTCATTCTTTCTGTCTCTGGTTTCTAGTTTCTCGTTTTATCCCTATCTTTTGAGACGGCTTTTAAGGATTTTGAATAAAACGAGAAAACCATGCAAACATTTCTAGAAAGATTATCATCTCATAGATTATACGATCAAAGTTTATTTGAAAGGGGAGACGGTTTGTAAAAAGAAAAAAACTAGTATCGAAAATCCTCTGCCATGTTGCTTGCTTCTTCTTTTTTTTTTTGCTGTTCATCCCTTTTTTCGCCTTCATTCAACTGTAATGCTAGATGCTAGTAAAAGGGATGGAGTAGCAAGTAGCAATCACATGATATGTATTTCGTTTTAGTCCTAGTTCTGTTTCTACTTAGTATTGACTCCTCCTAAAACCAGAGATCGTAGATTGGAATCTTTGTATATGTATGTACGGTATTTTGTGTACCTTCTATGTGTGTATATTGGGGATTGGATAGTCTGGTTTTTTTGTCTAGTGTGTGCATGTATGTGTGTGAAACTTTTGTGTTGTATCGATCTGGTTTGATCTGAATATAAATACATGTGTATACAAGTATGTGTCAAATACATCTTTGTTGTCTTATACCCTCACTATTTTTATTTATGTAAAACTTTTACTAAGCTGAGCTCTGAGCTTTCATGTATTTGGACTGATATTGCTGACGAGTTGGTTGTATTTTATTTGCATATTTTCTGCCCAAATCTACATGCCTCGTACCGAGTGTTGAACTTCGCACATAGTAAGGAATTCCTCACAACTCTTAATATATTGTATATTGTACGGATACAGAATACAGAGGCCGGTACACTCATATGTGCCGACGACAATAAGAACAGTCTACAGTCAATACCAAATACGCCTACATCTAAAATGCAAAGCCAACCTAGAAAGCTTTGTATGTACATACAATATGGATAGATACTAGATACACATGGGCCAAATCGTTAAAATCGTTAAAGCTTTTGTAGTGTAAGTTGCTTATCTCGTATCTCAAAACTAAATGCATCACAAATTTTTGTGCGTTACACATTATACATGTTAAAGTACTGGGATCACACAAAACTTTGACTAGTGTGTGCTGTATAGTGTATTAGTTTATTCAATTATTGTAATAGAAATGTCTAAAGATATTTTATAGGATTATGGATTAGATTATGTTTAGGCATAGTAGATAGTAGACCACAGGCGTTGAGTTTCAACGACATTGAGTTGACTTGAATTAAATTCAATTTGGGGCTGAACTGAACTGGACTAGACTGGATGATGAAGAAAAGAAAATCCATTATGAGATTTTCTATTTTGATAGATAAAACAAATACACGTTATGTATCATATAGAAGAATAATGAATATAATATACAGTAGCACAAATTACATGTATGCATAAGCAATATATACATGGATGAGGTTGAATGGATTTGGATGTTTTGGATGTAGTATGCACACATGTACACATGCAAATTTCTGGATGGGGCGAATTCAATATTTTGCAATAGGACGTTTACCCTACATTGCGTATTGTTTATTATTATGTATATGCTTTGTTCATACATACAGAGCCGCTGCTATATGATTTATATCAAACTCAAAAGTTTTTATAGGCTTGAAATGTAAACGTAACATGCTGTTTATTTGTTATTTGTTTGTGAGTGTAACTATATGTTTACGGTACATGCAGAGACAGAAGGAAAGAGAGAGAGAGAGAGAATCCCACACGAAACCTACAATAGGAAAAAGCTATCTTAAATAATAATGAGTTTTACATTACACGTATTATTATTATTATTGTGTGTGTCTGGTGTGTGTGTGTAGTGTGTACTGTACAAGCCTGATGAATGAATGAATGAATGAGTGATGGATAATAAAGGACAAAAGCTCTATGTTAGTACATTCAACTATTGTTTGGTTTCGTTTTTTTATTCCTCTTCTCTTTTTGATGGAATGATCATGATGGTGATAATGACACTACCATGAGCTCTGTATGCGTATGTACAATGCACGATCTACAACGTATTTTACTAGTTAATATGCAGTTATATGAATTGCGGATATGCACAAGTTTTTTACCTTTAGGTTTGTTTTGAATTTTGAATATATTTATCATTTATAGAGTACAGTATAATGTATACTATAGAATTAGAGATACATGACTTGGTTTAGAAGACGCACAAGATAAGAGGATTGGTACATGATTTGTGCTTATTAAATTTATGTATGAAATTTGAAATATAGGATTACTGTAATAATTCTCTAGTTTTTTTTTAACATTCGTCTGTGTATTTTTTTCTTTTTTTGAAAAATAAAGGTTATACGCAGAGATATTGCGCGCACATATCCCGAGCACGACTTTTTCAAAGAGAAGGATGGTCTGGGACAAGAATCATTGTTCAATGTGATGAAAGCATACTCACTCCATGATCGAGAAGTGGGCTACTGCCAAGGCTCAGCCTTTATCGTCGGTTTACTATTGATGTGTATGCCAGAAGAAGAGTCTTTCGCCGTCGTTGTGAAACTGATGCAGGTAAATGGAATATATTTTATGAAGTATGATTTATGGTAAAACATTGTCAAAAATATCCATATTTTGTATGATACGATATAAATAAAGAATTTCATGGCATTTTGCATCATATTTTTAATGTTGACCACTCGAAACCTTGCCACCGAATTTCCTTCCGTATCCTATTCACCATTCACTGGCATAATATTGCTTTAATTATCAAGTGTGCACTTGAAATTTATTTTGACCATCAAAATATATTTTAATACACAGTTTAGTTTTCTGTTTACTTCAACTATGATTATGTAACGTCCCTGAGTTATTTGAATAAATATAAATTCGTTCGTAGGTTACCTTCAGATTTCAGATCATCCTTAACTTCACATTTATATTATTATTATTATTATTGTTGAGGAATAATGACCGAATGTTGAACGTGCACAGTAACAAAAACTTCTATGTGTATCATATAATATGAACCGGATTGTTGTTGTCACATTCGATGCCAACATGAGCGTAATAATAGTTATTTTTGCGTAGACAACAGTGTAATCATGTATACAATAATTTACATGAAATTTTTTGAACATGTAATGAGTAATAGTTAGTTTTTAAATACTGTTTTTTCTATAAAAAAAAACATCAAGTGTTTTGTCATTGAGATGTTCTACAGATGAATGGTGTAGTAAAGAATAAAGAGTAAACATATTATGCTACACTTTTACTTTTCATCAATGGATAACCAAAGGTCAGAGGCCAATACTTGTGGTTGATAAATAGGAACAACAACTTTGTTGAAGCTATTAGATTGTCACGTTTTCTCATGTTGTCGGAGTATCTGATATCTGAAGTTACAAAATATATTGTGTAATCGAATTATCATTTGAAATACATACACATTACACATAGGTAAGTGCAGTCATCCAACATAGATATATACATGATTACTGCCACGAATATTGATCCCTTTTTTTGCTCAGAATTATATCTCATTAACATGACATCTCTTTTAGTATTTTCTGTTCCCTGTAAATGAGCGTTAACTTTACAGAACTCAAAGCAGAAAAAGAGATTACCAGTTAATTTATCACTTGTAGTTACTAGACAATTTATTATGTTTTATATTGTACAATTTATCGTTCTGATGTTATCGATATGGCTAAGCTTGTCATACGCTCATTTTTGAAGAATAATCCCTGTTTATAGATTTTAATGTATTACACCAAATATTTTCCAGTGCCCATGATAATTTTTGACCATGATTCGTAAATTTTCAAACTATTTGAACTTGAAAAATAAGTTAAATGCTCAAAAGGTATAATATGCCGCCATTTTCCAATTACTTAGTTGGTGTAATGAATTTAACCCTTACTCCTGTTCATTATCACAATAGAGATATTTATTAAAACTTTTATTTTTTTTTGAACTTGTGACTTACAGGATTATCGTCTGCGAGAGATGTTTAAACCATCTATGGCCGAACTGGGATTGGTCATGTATCAGCTTGAAATGTGTGTCCAGGTGAGTATTCATGTTTTTGATTGTTTCTACGTAATATGTAATGATAATTAATAATTCAAATTGGTCGTTAAATAAAATTACCAGTAGTTTAAAATTATTTATAACCACAACAAAGAAAAAAACAAAATAATAACTAAAGGTTTTGAATGAGAGATACATCAACGACGTAGATAATAATGTTATATGTATCATGTTTTCTTACTTTAATTTTAATTTTTATGAGACTTTGTAATTATTATTGCAGTCAACTACAAAAAAGCTAAAATCAATCTATTTTGGTATCCAACAAAGTATACATTGGTACACTGGCATATCCAACATGTATGCGTGTAAATGTACCTTTCATGTATCATGTATCATGTACATAGTTAAATATATGAATTATTCCTAGTGTTTAGTGATTATTGGTGAAAAATAATAATTCAATGATTGAAAAAATGAGCAGTGAGCAGCGTAATAACTGTGTAGATATGTAGTAGATACATGAAATTCGAGTAAAGCCTAGTAGTTGAGGTCACCATCCTGCTAAATGGCGTACGTTAAAAGCATGCAAAAAAAAGATAATAACAGCTATATTTTAATGGATCTAGCGAGGCCTGTGGTTAGTATCAAATCAATATGAAATTGATTATTGTAATTTTGTGTTGTACTTTGTAATTAAAAAATGGGGATGCTATAATGTAATATTCTAACACAAATGTAGGTAACTGAATAATGATACATCATGATGTCATGAATTTTTTTCACCGTACTATAATTTCCAACTAACCTCGTTATTTTATGATTAGCTATATTACAAGATGTCAGATTCATGTATCATGTATCACACATATTATTATGGTTATTGCTGAAATATCGGCAGATTTTGATACAGCGATTAAAGCTGTACAGTTTATTTTGACATTTGGAGTCTCTTTGTCTACCCTCAAAAATTGCAAAAACGAAAGAAATTTATGAGTTATTTTACTTTTTTCGTGTGATTGGTTTCTAGTGTGAGAATAAATCGTTAAAATATTATGATTTCTTCGTATGTGTACGGTGTGTGTAGTATGTATACATACATGCATTATTATGAGGGGAAAAATGCGTAAATTAATACATATTGGACACTTGTATGACTGAATAAAACAACTCGTGGAAATATTGAAAAAGAGATTGATGCGCTTTAGGCGTGTCCCCATATAATTTTTTTTATTCTGATATAGGAATTTGTGTTTGTTTTATTGCTCTCTAAACGCTATACACAATACTCCTGTAGTACTTATGTATGTAGATGGAAAGATAGTACATAGATGCCTTCATTCAATTTTATGTAGTGCATTAGTGGAAGGTAAAAGTAGTTTTAATACATTTATACATTTACATGTGTGTACGATGTGTATGTACAATGTACATGTGTCTGAAAGTTTAATGAAATGATACTAAAATATGATGTGTACACTGTACACATGACCATATGAGATAGTTTTGAAACTTTTACGATGCTGTGTGGTAGGATAAAACGTAGAATGTGGAGCACGCAATGCTGATCTATGTACGATGTACGTGCACATATTGTAGAATGTAGATTTAGATTGTAAAAAGAAAAAGTTATGGATGCTCTTTCATTCCGTATATTTAGAAAGATTACAATTTATACAATATAGGTATAATATAGTATACACAGTATACGTAGTAAACATAGTATTCTTTATGTTCTCTATCTCTCTTTTGAGTCTCGAATTACAATTTTCATGTAGGATCTTCAATCTCTAATGCATGATTATCAGTCATCGAAAATGACGGATAAGCATGCACTTTTTGGTTACAACCTAGTTTAGTCCATTTATTCTTGATGTGTAATATGTATGATGTACATTGTATATTATTCATCCAATATCCAATTTCCTTTACACGCTCATATTCTTCTAGTTCTTACAAATAAAAGTGTGAGAGTATATTATGATGTATTATGTATAAAGTTAAAGATTCAATATGTAAAAAATAAAAAGTAAAAAAGATTAGCTTAAATTAAATACTTTTAAATATAATTTATTTTCTTCTATCCGTTCATGTATCTCTCTCAAACATACGTGTATAAAATCAAATATTATGTTACATATTATATATACATTGTATTTGTGAGATTCGACTATAAAATTGATGACTGTCTTTATGTCTATCATTTGATTAGGAGCAATTACCAGAGCTACACGTTCACTTTGCGTCCCAAGGGTTCCATACTAGTATGTACGCATCATCATGGTTCCTTACAATTTTTACCACGTCTCTTCCTCTCGCCGTTGCCTCCCGCATCATGGATATGTTTCTTATGGATGGAATTGAGATCGTGTTCCGAGTTGCCCTTGCCATTCTATCTCACTCCAAAATGGAATTGCTATCACTCGACATGGAGGGGATGTTAAAAGTGAGTACTACTACTACTACTTCTACTAGCATGAACAGTAGTAGAGTGTAAAGTAATTCATCCTTCTTATTTGAAGTACATGATGACATGATGTGTAATGTGTAGTATATAACATGTAATATGTATAGCCTGTAAATATAGAGTATTGCAGTTAAAGAGGTTTTTATGGTCTTGATATATTATATATTTATATGTGTGTGTGTGTGTGTGTTTGTATATTGTTGTTGCGGAAATTGTGTAAGACAAGGATTTATTCCTTAAAGAAAGTATACCTGCAATACCTTTGAACTTACATTCGTTTATTTATAATGCTGCTCCATTTGTGTGTGTTTTGAATCTTAATAATATGTGTTTTATGTATTACATATTATACATTATATAGACACCGTAGTACGGATAAGAGCATGTGTTGCGTGTCCGTGATTTCAAACAATAATCTTTAGCTCTGCCAGAATCCGTTTTTTTCCTTTCCGTTTTCCTGTATAGTATATCTTTGGCACTTTTGGCACATTCAATCTGCACTCTCTTCCCCTGTTATTTCCTCTTGTTTCATTTCTCCAGTTGGAAGTTGGAAATTGGCTAGAGAAAAACTTGTATTTTATATTTGTTTGGCTCTAATACTTTCCTCACACATTTTAGTTGTATCAAGAATGCTTTATATTTTGTATCCTCCGTAATACATATGTGTAGCATGTATGATACATTTGTTCAAAGTATATAAATATGTTGAATGGTACGGAATAACAATGATTTTCATTTAAACTTTCTGCAGTTCCTTCAGAAAGAGCTGCCACCTCAAATAGAAGCAGATCCGGATACTTTGTTTACGTTGGCTTTCCAAATGAAGTATAATGCTAAGAAGATGAAAAAGTTGGAAAAGGAGTATGCAGCTATGAAAACAAAGGAGCAGGAGGAGATGGTAGAGTTGAGGGTAGGCTGAAATTCTCTTTCTTTCATACTACTTTTAATACTTAATATAATATATAATGCTGTCGTATTTCTATATTATCCACTATCCATATACTTTATTATTCAAGACGTCAAATAATGTATTGTTTAACATATTATGTATATACATACAACGAAATGTTAATAATATCATATCGTATTATACAAGCCTGTCCTTTCGTCTATAATAAATGATGTCAGTGACACAAACTTTGTGCACTTGACAATGACAAATGTACAATATGAGAAGAAGGCGAATTATTATAAATGGATGAATGAATGAATAAGGGATCAATGACGGCTGAAATTTCCTTATTTTCTAGTAATAATAATAAATTAAATAATAACAAAGTTAATGACTATATTTCTTCTTCTTCTTTGAATTTATAAATTTGACAGCGATTGAGAACAGAAAATAAGTTGTTGAAACAAAGGATAGAAATTTTAGAATCTGAGTCATCGGAACTAGCGAATAAGCTCATACAAGGACAAGTTGGACGCGCGGAAGAAGTGGAAACGACATTTGCTTTAAAACGTGAATTGGCAGCAATGAGACAACACTATCTTGAGGCCATGAGAAATCTTGAAAATGTCACACAACAATATCAGCATTTGCTACTCGTTTTAGACGATCATAATAGCACAAAACAAACTTCAATGGATGAAATCTCCCTTAAATCAGAATTACTCAAGCAGAAAGAAGAAATGATTCAATGCTTGCAAAATGAGCTAGTTGAGGTACGCTTGCAGGAGGCAGAAAATGCAGTCATCATATCTGATATGCGTTCACGTATACAAGAACTGGAAGAAGAAAAGAAAAGAATAAGAGAGTCTGTTGTTGATAATTCTGTCGCTCATTTACAGGTGATAATGTCTTGAATAAACTATAAACTATTTTAGTCTAATAACGGAATAGATTTCAAAACGAAACATTATGAATTATTTACCATTTTGTACATTCTATTTGTTTACAGGAAGAATTAATAGCTGTAAAGCTTCGTGAAGCTGAAGCCTCATTAAGTTTAAAATCGCTTCGTCAAAAGGTGGCAGATCTCACTAATCAATGGCAGAATCATCAGAAGAAACAGGTATTACATTGTCACACTATCATTATTTGATTTCATTATTTGATTTCATTTTGTAGCATACGGTTCAGCATCCATGTATAAATGTATAATGTACTGGTGATACACGAATCGTGTAACACGATACACAGTGCTATACATGTTTAAAATTTGAAATATGAAATATATTATGTAGCAGTTTATTTATTTTTGGATACCTACTACCAATAATAAGAGCTAATTAGTTTGAATACAATAAGACGTTTTGTCATCTACAATTTATCTTGTGAAGAATTTCATTTACTATTTATGTCGGTTTACTATACAATGCTCACAGCTAACATACCAAGTAAAATGTTTGTCATTTCTATTTTAAAAGCTGCATATCATTTGTCTTATTGCACAAAATATTTTTCTGTTTAAACAACACAATACGTAATATATTAGGGTGCAGAATATAATTGTGTGTACAATTGAAACAAATAGAAACTAAAAATCCTTAGGTAGACAAATGATTGACACTTGTGTGTGTGTAAAAATGTACACTGTATATCTGTGTATTTTGTGATTAGCACGTTTATCTTTTCTATACGTAATGTATGTATTCATCTTAAGTAATCTCATGTTGTATTATATTTAAATTACAGGAACTCGAAGACAATAATTCAGAGAAGAAAGGCAATTTGGGTAATTTTGCACTTATCACTTTATATATATTTTGTATATTTAAACATTTTTTGTCCATTTTGTCATATTAATCAAACAATAGGGATGAAAAATGAAAGAATGTAGGTTTAAATACCCACATTTGTGCCTTATGTATATAATATATTTACTTTACCCCATTGTTTTCACCCGTTCAAAATAAAAATAATGTCATGTTTTTTTTGCTTCAGGTAACTTATTTAATTCAAGCCGGGTTGAGCTTCAACGTTTGGAAGAAGAAGTTATGACCCTAAAACTAAGGGAAATGCATACCATTATTGAATTAAAGGAAAACAGACTTAAGATTATGGAATTAGAAACTCAAGTAAGTGATAAGTCATTTTATGTCCTAGAATACAATCATGACCCAAACCTACTATCAAAAGACAAAGTTCTAACATATCTCCTGTTTTTGTAACATTTTTTGTATAGGTACAAGTCACTTCAAATCAATTGAAAAGATCAGAAGATGAATGTAGGCATTTCAAGGAAGACTTAGAATCTGCTTAGTAAGTACCATAATGCATTATTATTATGAACCAGTTTCAAATGAAAGTATATTATAGTTATTTCATTTTTTATTTTTGTAAAGGGAATGATTCCCTTTAATCATTTTCAGTAATTTAATAACATTTTTTACTTTTGCAGTATTTCAAGCAAAGATCTACAAGGGAAACTAAAGGAAGAACGAAGACGATACAGTGATCTTGAATCTAGGCTAAAAGAAGACTCTGTTTATGCTAGAATCAATAGTCTCGATAGCCAACAAGTAAGAAGGAGACTTTTTTCATTTTTAAGATAAAAAAGATATATTATATGGATTGCACACATTTCGAGGTTTATCTTCCCAATGTGTCTATATTTTATGTTCAATGCATAGAACATATAAACACGTGTTGGGAAGATAAGCGTCAATATATCATAGTGCATCGGGTTTTTGTAAAAGGAAATTGTTACTGTTGAACATGAATTTCAAGAAAATTTACGAATTCTAATCATGTTTGTTTGAAATTTACAGAGAATGTTTGATTTATCTCAACAAATTTCCTCTTTAAAACTTAAAAATCAAGAATTATTAGCAGAAAAAGAATTAAATCAAGATCGGACCTGTAGTTCATCTAATGGAAGTGATAAAGATACCGAATTAACCACTCAAGATAAAATCAAAGAACTGCAAGAAACAGTAGCAACTTTAACATGTCAAATTGAAAAGCTACAAACAATACCCGATAATAATAACATAAATCAATCAATCAATAATAAAAATTCCGAAGTCGATGTACCCATTGAAAATGGGACTAGTAGCAATATAATTCATCAAAATGGGTGTGCTAATAATTTATCTAATGATATTCCCATTGAGTTGTAATTTATTATAATGTTTTAGTATTTTTTAATCGTTTTAGGATACTCATATCGTCTAAATAAGCTAAAAATGAATACATGGTTTTTTTTGTTTCAAGTTTTTGTTTTTAGTTTTCGATTTTATATCGTTCTAGTTTTTTCTTACCTGTTTCAATTCTTTATAAGGGTTGAATAACTGCAATATTATTTAAATGAAAATTAAATGGTGTGTGTTACGGATTTCACAACCTCGGCGTACAAGATTACGTTTCGTTATCTTGTGTAAGTATTATCTAATACTGTATTAGTTCCATTCAATTGTTTCTCGGTAGAATTAAAATTGTCAATAATAATAATATTGCTTATTATTAGTCATATATTGTTTACGCTAAGAAAGAATTTATATTATAAGTATTATATATTATACATATATATATTGTATTTTTTTGTTCCGTCTCTGTTTATGTATTCCATTTTAAAACATCAGGAAGACGTTGTTGTTTCTTCAAAACATTGAGGCATGATAGTTAATATCTTTTATTTTATAGTTTTTGTGATTTGAGAAATTCAAGACTTGATAAATTCATCACAAAAATTCTATTTTAAGGAACAGCTTTTCAGCTAGAATTTTCATGCTGTCAGCTCATTCATCAAACTGAATGGGCAGATGTCCTAAAATTGAGTTCTAAATTATTATTTGTCAAGTTTTAATCATTTTTGTTTTGAAATGAATTTTATGTACTTTAAAAGTGAAAAGAAATCCCAAAATGGATAAAATGTTCTGAATTGTTATGAATACCATGTTACCTTATGGAGTGAAAAATCATCACTACGAGAAATGTTTCGTATACTTTGTATTGATTCCTGTAAATAATGTATAACAAACTAAAGGTCGTAAATTATTATTATGTGTAACCGTTGTGAAACTTGCAAAACTTAGAACAAAAGGAACCTGAAAATCACATGGAGGCATCGGATATTTAATTATTAATATTGGAGAACGACTTCAATTTACACGCAACAAATCAAAAATTTGTTTTTCAAGTATGAAGAGAAGATACAGAAGAAAAAACGAAAATACTTAATAACTAAAGACGTATCCTTTCAAAAATACGCTATCTTCAATTATCAGTCACACACAATAATACCAAAAAGTTTTTGAACGATCGGGATTGTAAAATATAAAACGCACGTGTATAAAATTTCATCGTAGAACGGACGATATGTGTACATTTTAAGGAGAGTTACTGAAAAGAACATTTCAGCGTTAATTATAGTAGTAGTATGAACTGTGAATGGACGCAAATATTTATAATAATTGTGGACAAAGTCAACATTTTTTAGAGTTCAGATCTGTGATTTTAAGTGTGCTGCTAGAGTTTAGTCGTTAATCAATCGGAATAGATTTATTTACTAATAATACTGTTAAAACCATACGAAGAACACATAAAGTACCATCTCTGTACTATTAAACGTGAATTGTGTAAAAGTTACATAACAAATTACAGTTATTGTGAAAGTGATGCAGCCTATAACAACTATACTAACAAACTTAAAAACATAAAAATAATAATACATATAAAAGCAAAATTCATTACACTTTCAAGGAGAAATAATTTCAAAGGTCATTCTATTATAAATACGCACTATATCTAATATTAAACAAAGAATACTCTTGATGTATACAAATTTTGGAATGTTGAATCATACGGAATACATATATATTATATTATACTTATAATACGAAGCAAAAACATACTGTCTCTTGTACACGTAGTTGTGTATATATATATATATGTATGTCTTCTCTGTCAAAATTTTTCCAACTTTTTTTTAGATTTCTAGTAAAAATTACATAGGTATTATGTATTACATGTACATATATAGAAGGGAGACAATGAACAAGCTTTCCATGTGATTTTAATGTATCAAAACTTACCGAGTACTTTTTATCCATAAAATTTTGAGAAACTCTCTCTTAACCCAGTTAATAGTCAACTTATTATACTAGTTGTAACTATATAGTATAACTTTATGCTTGTATAAACAATAAGTACATAGACATTACACTTAGTATATTCCGCCAACTCTCTTCTAAGTAAGTGTTTGGCATATGTGTATTATTATGTATAATCATCAGTTTTAGCAAACTGTTTAGATCAGATTATTGTAGAATACATCATATGTTTAAAACTTAAAAGTCTTGATTTTAACCGAATGAAAGTTGAGTGAACGTTTTGCAATAAAGGTCAGGAAAGTAATAAAAGAAAAATTAAAGCATTCAATTGTTCAATGTTCAAGGCAATACACAAAAATGTTTTTTGGTACACCTTTTATCCATTATATTATGTCAGTAAAGGAAAAGAAATTTCTCAAGAAAAAATTGTGATTCACATTAGAATATTGTACAATATTTTAAGCATATAGCTTTAAACTTTAAATATATTAGTGTATACTCTTTAACTTTGAAACTATACAATGCTAAATATATAAATATGCAATACTTGTCAAGTTTACCAAAATATAAGGAAAAAATAAAGTTTGAACAGCTCAAAAAATTAAACTACAATACTACTGCTACATAAATATGGATTGTGGATACAAAAAAAAATATAGAGCAGCGTTACCAAAATATGTGAGAAAATTGTATAAGAAAAACACAACAGCGTGTTACAAACATTCACAATAAACTAGTAAAGTAGTTTCAAAACGCCCCTACAACTTTCTTTTTTAGGATTATTTAAGTGAAAGGTTTTAAAAGAGAAAGTACTGTTTGTTACCGTAAAAATGCATGTAGTGACAAAAATGTACGTTATACATTTAGGCGTATGGCATTTGAGACAGAAATATGGCATACATATAATATGGATACCTATCAGCGAATATAATTTTGTGAATTGACCGAGTTTATATTTGTACAAGATTTATCACAAAATTTTAATCAATAATTAGTAATAATTATTATACTAAAGTAATGAGCACTACTATAAAGTTAGCAGTTATCATAGTTAACCCGATTTGCAATGTGTATTTACATCCATATATTATAATATAAATATAGATATACATATTTCTGGAACTTAACTGTGTGCATTTTAATTACACAGAGTACAGCACTATAGTTATGATATATTATGGATATTTTATCGGCGTATTTTGTAGAGTATATATTATAGAATATTTTATGTACTATATTATACAAGAACTGAAGACGCTTTTAAAAACATAATCTCATGTAATCTTTTAAAAATAGAAGTCAGTTTTATGTATATATGTATGTATATTCTCAATCAAAGGGTTACTGGAGAAAAAAAAATGATTGGAATTAATCATGATTTAAATAGTTACAAGTCATTCATCTCAACTTTTCCTACATCCGTTCAAGTGTAAAACAATGATTGTTCTTGAATGTAGTACATTTTGTAAAAGGCTCTCGGGATTGTCCAAAGTCCAACTTCTGTAGTTTGGAAACATTTGTTTTGTTTTTCATTTCAAAATTAATTACGGCCTGAGAAAAATCAGAAATTAAGGAAAATAATTTAAAAATACTCCAAAAAAATAATCGTTTGCGTAGCGTTCAACATTTTAAAATACATTAAGAATTATTACTCTTCTGTGTACATCGTTTTACAATTTAACACACGTTTGCAATAGATTTTACCATGTTTCAACCAAGCTGTATTGTATACTGTGGGACGCTTTCATTTCCATTTTTACTGTTTACGGGAATGAGTTTGGCTGCTCAAACGCGTAATTTTTAAAATATTTATTCTCAGTTTCACATAAGTATAAATACCTACAGTATTTTAGTTTTCTACGCATTTATCTCATCAAAAAGAACAATAAATTATAAGAATAATAAAATATTATAGCTATATACTATATACACTATATATAGTGTATAGCTATAATATTTTATATATACCTTTAGATTATGCATTGTAAGTACAGTTTACTCTTTTACCCTTTACAGACCAAATACCAAATGATTAGAATCATCAGTAATTCTTTAATGTAGCCCAAATAAATTTGCAAGTGTATCGCGTACCCCTTTCTATTTTCAAAGAGAAGATCCCCATTTAAAAGTAAACATGGCATATGCTGTCATTAAAAATTCAAATAAGTCACTGGATACTGAACTGACTTCCTGTTTCTAACTTGTTAGTCAGTTGGTAGTTGGTACACTTTCACGATTATAGAGGAAAAAACGTTTGTTTCCAAAAGTTAAAAATACTGTACAAGTTGTGTACAGATGAAGAATTGGATTCAATAATAATGGTTATTTTGTACATTACCATTTACACGATACATCATGCTCTAGATTCTAGATATATGTAATGTACAATAACTAATTTTACAAACTAACTAATAATACGATTTACAGAATATAGGATTAGAATACTGTAAAAACACATTGTAACATAGTAGGCATTGTAGGTTATATAGAACAAAGGAATAATAATAATATACGAGTAATGATAAGAACAGAGATGTATTCTGTTATATATTATATAAATAATAAATAATAACTAAATAAATATGTATCATGATAAAGTCATAGTCTATGTATTACATGAAAGAATATTGGGAAAAAATGAATGTCTCTTGTCACCTTCATATGTATGATGAGTCTGATCAACATAATAAATATATTATAAAATATAAAATACATATTAAATATTATATATTCTGATTATGTAAAAGATAATGATTATTGTTTACAAAATAAATAAATTGCGATTTTTGAAACGAAAAATGAACCATATGTACAAAAAATTCTTTCAACATTTTCTCTTGCTCCACATTTTGTTAAAGTTGTTTGGTAGAAATCCTTTTGTGCATTTATGGTACATTTCAAAAGAGTTTGAAGACATTTTTCACAAGAGTTCATTATTGATTACGGATTCAATAAAAAATAAAAATGAAATGATGACAAATAGAAAAAATATACATTATACACACACAAATTTTTTTCATGTTATGCGGCAAATGAATAATGAATTGACGTGAGGTCATGAACCAATCCAGATTCCAGACTTTGAATTCTTCTGGACAGACACCTCATTTACCTTGATACCAACTACAAACGTGGATGGTCGATGTCATTTTTCGTTGAAGGATAAAAATCCGTCAAACACTATACCTTTTTTGTACTGGATACTTAATGCATGACAGCAATTGATGTACTAGTGAATAGTTAAGAGCGTAGGAATGAAAAAGTCAAATGTGGTGGTGAGTGGTGAGTGAAAGCTTTTAAGTGGACGTAATAGCTTTTGCACACAATATTTCTGAATATTTTTTTACTAGTCTATGTACACCATTAAAAATTACAAAGTACATAATATCAATATCAAAATTTACAAGGTAGAAAATGTATGCAGTATTATTCTGTCTACTGAAAGCGGGCAAAATGGATGAAATCATCTAGGTAGATGTGTATTGTGTTTTTACTCTGAAAAATACTTCAAATTTTTACGCACGTAGGTGGAAGACGTAGGTTAATATACATAATATATCTTTACAATGATACACCACATAAGTATAGAATACACATAGTGAGAGACGAAGGGATGGATGTTACACCCGAAATTCAGAATCCAGAAGATATTGTGGGAGTTTTGTGATGTATTTAGCATGGAGAATATACGATATGATACATGATATACGAGCAGCGATGACTAACTCTAGATCCTAGATTCTAGCAATGTGAATTGTATTCGAATCAAGAATGAGAAATCGGAGTGAGGCGAATGTATAATGTACATTAAAGATACATATACATATCTACAGTGGAAAGATACATGTACATAAAGATGCCTGCTTCCGAATTTCTCACTTTCTCTCCCTCCATTCAGTGACTCTCTCTGGAGTGGAGTCAGTAGTCTAACAGTGACTAGGTCTATCATTTTTTTTGTAGGTGTGATATTAAGATAGTTTTCTTGTACTAAATGTATTGTATATAAAATATCAGTAATACGGATTATTCCTACTCCATACATCATGTACAGTTTTTTAGCCTCTAATTGCAACTTTAACAATTCGACGATCCATTGTCATTGGCAATGTCGTTTTCAGGAGCCATAATAGAATTTTGGAATACTGGTTACTGGTTTATAAAGTGGACAATTGATACCCGTAGACCGATGTATCTTTAAAATTCACTTATAAGAACTGGAATTCTTTTCTACAATAACTACTAAATGGTCTGTGCTTCATTAATTGCAAGTTTATAGTTGTTAGGAATAATATTCAACACACAGCGTCTTTAAAATTTACAATTTAGAATTTAGAATTTATTATTGAGTGATGAGAAAACATAAGCTTTCTCCATGTCTACTAAATAGCCAATGTAGTTTTTCGTCATTTTCATCCATGTTGGCAGTGTTTTTTTACCTGTGAATAATCGCGGAAAGAAAGCAACAATAACAGAGGACCGAAGTACAAAAATAAAATTTTACAATGTCCGGGATTTTTGTGGTTGTAAAAGCCATTTTAACTCGAATAATTTTTGCCACACATGGTTTTATCGCAATTTGGCGTGCTCAGAGTATAAAAAATGATCCATATTATTGGTATTTATCCGCCTCCATTTTGGCTTTGTCCTTTGAGGGTGTTTTTACCCTCACAATCAAGAAGAATCAAGAATGGAAATGGTAAGACCAATTTTTTTAACTTACTTTTTCATTTTTACAACACAGTAAAAATATTAATCTATCCTTTACTGGTTAATCATGACCCATGAAATCCAGTTCCACGTATCATGTTTTATTTATATGTTGCTTTTGGTATGGTACAGTAGTTTTATTATTGAGTTTGAACTTATTTGTACGTGCTAGAAAACAGAAACTGCTAAAAGAGTTCAAAACTGTTCCCGTGTACATTTTTGATCGAAATTTAAAAAAAATGAATGTCGTTCGTGGAACGTGGAATCAAAGCAAATTGAATTGTTACGAATGATGAATCAACATTTGAAAAAAATGATATACTTTATGCATTTCACGTTTTAAACTTAGTGTAATAGTTCTGTGTTCTGTGATTTATAAAACCAACAAAAATATCTACCAAATTAACCGTTTGTTATTCATCTGTTCATTTTAGAAGAAATCTGTACTCAAAAATATCAAACATTGTGTTACCATAATATTTGGTATATTTTCTAAACAAAGGTTTTGGGTAGGAAAATTGTAACAAGAGTTAGTTCTTCATGTCATTTGTTTTAAAATATTATGCAAGTATAAATGTGCAAAGTACATGTGTGAATGATGCGTATTTGTTTGCATGAACAGACGCATTTTCTACGGAAATGCACACAGTAATAGAGTTTGGAATCTTGAATTCAATCATTTTTTCACGTCTTGAGAGGTTGAAATGAGATGGCTGACAAGAAAAATGGGTGAAAGTGAGCAATCGACAGGATGTTGAAGTCTCTCATCTATCAACAGATTCAAGTGCTCCTTTTGCAATAGTCATTCTTCGTTCTCTGGTTGTAAAAATGGGGTTATTGAAATCACACAATCATTTTAAACGTATGAATTTGAATTGAAACATCATATTCAGTTCCTTCGCTTCTTTAGATTGGATTATTCAGGCTTCAATTAATGGCTAACAGTGATAATTGATACGTATAGGAACTAGGAAATGGGGATAAGTAGGATACAATAAAGATAATGAAGACACTTGGCCCCAACATGATAGGAAACTCGTTTTTGTCATTGAAATTATTCTATTCAAAGTATTGATATCGAAACTTCTTGATAAGGGCAAGACAGAGTTTGAGCAAATTAAAAAGCATACGCCTAATATGTACGTATAATGTATTAATGTATAATACATCATGCTATCTGCTATCTCATGATAAAAATGGTAGAGACCTAGCAATAATAATAGTGCAATCCGTCTATGTCATTCGCACAAAACGTCAATCATATCAAGATTCCCTCCTACACATTCCTCTGTATTCTCAACTGGTTTTACAATCTATCAAAGTTACTTCACCTGAAGTCTAACATTAGATCCCGATTTATATTTTCAGTTTTTACAAACAAAATTCGTAAAATCGTTTTTAGGGGCTTCGAGTCTAGGATCCAGAATTTCCTTGTATATCAAAACGTAGAGTGTAGTTTTTGAAGATGGTGTAAAAATCAAAACATTTCGTACGGTAAATTTCAAATGAGATAAAATAATGTAAACAGTAATGTAAGAGATTTTTATTTATTATTGAACTCCAGTTTTTTGTGTACAATTCAATTCTAGAAATCCTGCTGTAAAATGTCAACTCAAACAATTTATGACATGTTTCTAGCTTTTTCACATTTTGTATTTAAAACTGTTATTAAACTTAGATTGGCTCTACTCAGAAATCTCAAACTTGAATGCAATATTGCAAAAGGGACGGGGAAAATGGAGAACTTGACCAGTGCTTTTTTACCTCACAAAACTTGTCTCATTTATTTTTCTATACATGCGTTCACGAAAATATCAAGCTATCGTTACAGGTTCTTGGCTTAGTTGAATAAATTTCGTTTTGTCCTTCGTTTGACATGAAATGCATTTTATTTTAAATTCTAGATTCTAGACTCTCCAGGACTTTTTATATTGACTATTGTTCGGTTAGTTTGTACCATATAATATTATATTGGTACAGTATTGATTATTGATACACGTGAAGAATTCAAGCTAAGCACTAAAGGGAATTTGATTTTACCTTTCGTCTTTCCTACTTAAATTACTTGAACTAGAGAAACATTAATTATCCACCGCCATTGATAGCAATGTCGATTCTGGATGTTAGTCCAAGTCGAAGAAGGGAAAAGAGAGTGAAAGTAGTTTCAGAGGGATAGCTAATAAATGTAGGTATAATGTGACACGTAGAAAGGGGAACTATAAATTATACTTGGGTCATAATCGCTTATTATTCCGTTTCCACTGCTCCATTTTCTGGTTCTTTGTGTGAAGCCTCGAAAGCGATCATCAGGAAAGATGCTTTCCCATTTTCAACTGGATAAAGGAAAGGAAAGTATAGAATTAAGTTTCGAGTACACGTTTCGAGTATCAGTACAAGTACAAGCACAAGTGGAAAGCCTCAAGAGGAAAATCAACTCGCTGCTCCTTTATTTTCGCTCTCTCTCTCTCTCTTTCTCTTTGGTTTCCACTCCGGATTTCACTCTGTTAAAAAGCCATCAAAACATTCACCACTCACAATTCACAATGCCAATTCTCGCCCCTTTTTTTTACTACAGAGAACACAAAGTCAAAGAGGAGAGTCGAGAGGCAGGAATCAATGAATTTATGTCTATATCCATTTTCACAAATTTGTATTTCCTATTTCGTATCAAAAGTCTTTCATAACTATAGATGTTCTTCATTCTGCATCTGCAGTGTATATTGTATATATATTTTATCTTCCATCCAAGTGTGTACATTTTCTCTTACTTGTTTTCTTTTTCTAGTGTTTGATTTGATTTTGTTTCTACTGTGTGTAGTATTCACTATACACGCGATATAAGTCTTCCTCTCTGTGTTCTATGTGTAGGATATTTTAGCTATTTCACCTTGAAAATTAAAGTTGGGTGTCATTCGATAATTGCTGTTTTTGTAGGTCTAACTTGACCTTGGAAATACTAAAAGCAATAATATAATGTATCAGATTTTGGTTCCTTTGATTAATAGAGCCTCTACATTTTACATACGTCAGAGACCATGATATGACTGTAGCAATAATATGGATAAAACGTGGACGATAGAGGAGGCCAATATACAAGATATCATTAATTCCCTACATGTGCCCTGCTATCTTGGTTTGTTTGTGGGTTTTTAGGCATCATTTAGCAGTCTAAAGTATGAATACTATTGAATGTATTTACTGTGAGGGAAAATCGTGAGGTAGGAGAAGAGTAGGGATATTTATGCACACTTTATGCCTGATTTCTTATCAGGGTCACGTATCTAATTAAGGTGGATGAAAAAGATGAAACCTCATTAATTCCTATAGTATCTTAAAATCGAAAACCAACCTGTACATTTTATACGTTGCGAATTATGATTGCGAATTGCGAATCCAGGTATAAAAAAGGTCTTTTATGATGGTCAGATGTTCAATAAAATTATACATGAATGTTTTAAAAGGTTTGTTTTCTAATCTTTTTCAGGTTTTGTCCAAGCGTCTTTTTTTATTTGTGCAGTGTAGTTCCAGGTAAAAACTATGTAAAAACTAAACAGTTCTTGCCCCTTGCTTTTAATACCTATGCTGTGTTCAAAATGATTGGAAACTCAAGTTCTAATATTGAAAATTTCCATTTTCCATTGTAACACACAGCAATCTGGCTGATTGAAGTTGATAAATTTGATAAACGGATGCTGAATATGACGCGAATGGCAAGTAATGTGACCACACCAAAGCCAATGAATCTACCCATGTCCACCATCGGTCCTATGACACCGATTTCATTCCAAGGGGTAAGTATTTTTCGTTGATACTTAATTTACTATAGGCCTACATACTATTTACTACATAGTAATCAATGTTGTGTACAAATATAAATTTAAAATCCCAAGATGAGATGAGGAAAATCAATTTGAAAAAAACAAACAACAAGAGGCTGTTATATTTTACATTTCAACTACTTTTATACGCTGCATGCATTTTGCATTTTGCATAATAAACTACATGTAAAATTCACATGTTCCGCATTCTGCACGATATACTTACTACTTACGAGATGCATCGATACTCGATACTCTATATAAAGAGTTTTATTCATCCGAAGCAAGAGGATAAAAACTTTATCAATTGTCTTACAAAGTTATATTGTGTGAGTTGTTATGCCAGGAGAAAACTTCTCATAGTCTTCGTCAGTCAAATAACATCAGTCAAAAATCCAAAAGTATTGAAGAAAAAGAAGTAGGAAAGGAAATAAAAAAACACTAAGTGGATTCTCCTTGGAAGGGTGAATGCATAAAGTCATTATGAAACCATTACGTTTTCCTTTGGTTTGAATTCATATGTGCATGCGTACATATTATGCATACCGAATACTGACATAACTATGTATATGGCGACTGAATAGCTTTTCACACTTTGGAAGGAGCTGAACGGGTGTGGGTGAAAGAGGCAAGAAGAAAAGTAGGAGGAGGATGCAAAAGAGATGCGGAGAGCCTAATGAGCTGTAACGGAAATCTCAAGCTTATTATTACTTTCTTTCTCTAGCGCTTTTCCATTGTAAAACTTATCACCAAGTTTGTATAACATAATAATGTGATTTGTACTAGCAACTAGCAAGTAGCAGCTAGCAGTACATCCCACAGATTACAGATTCCGAAGACTAAAACCAAAGAAAAAATGACTGAAATTTGAAATTATACGAATACTGAACAATGAACAGTATATCAGTAGTTTGAACATGTATAGATTTTCCATTTTTTTAGCTTTTTGTCAGAGTAGTTGTGCTTCCCCATGTATAATGTATAGGAATCAGAATTATTGACAGTAAAAATGATTTTCTCCATCCGCCAAGCCACGGACAAGGGAATAACAATACAATTCACAAGGAAATGTAAAATGTACCATTTTTATAGAATTAAGTAACACGTGTTCCGTGCATGTTTTGTGATCTGTGATTCCGGATTTTTTGGATTAATGATAAATCAAGTTTCAACTGGGGTACTTGGTCTTCTTGAAAAATTCTAAATAAATGCTGCTTCAACTATTGACTGTTGCAAATTGTATTTAATTTTTGAAAGGTAAATCTAACAATTCCTGTTGAGCTAGACTTGGACGAAGAGATGTGGGCAACGGTTATTGAACAACTGCTGATGCTTATACTTATTATTGGAAGATGGATGCTACCAAAAGGTGGACTAACCAGAGATCAGCTGTCTCAACTTTTACTCGTGTACATTGGAACAGCAGCGGATATCATAGAATTTTTTGACTCTTTCAAAGTGAGACAATAACAATAACTCATCCAGTTTGTAATTGATAATATTCTTTGATAATGAGCAATGAGTAGTGTATTATGTATTATGTATAATCCAATTAAATGATTATGTGCATGCAAATGTTTTCCTTTTGAAATTTAAAATAGGATGAAAAGATTGCAAAAAATCGAGTTCTTTGTTTACTAATCCTCTCAATTTGGTCTTGGAGTCTTCTTCAATTTACGTTTGTACTGACAGCCACAAAATCTCGAAGAGCCCGAATTGGTGGCGTGGAACCGGTGGAAACTCCAAAGGCAAAACTGAAAAATGGTATCATTAAAGTCAAAGAAGTTTGCTGCTCAATTGATGTATGGGCGATATTGATCAATATTATTCTCCAGGTATTCAAATTTCAAATTCAAACATTCGTTCCTCATTATATTTTTTCTTGTACAATCGCCTGTTTTTTGCAATCCAATGTACAAGTTCCATGTCTAGAGTCTATAGAGTATAGAGTATAGAGAAACCCCATAAATCTTTTTTCTGCATAAAATCTCAATTACCAGAGTAAAGTTTCTTGCTCTTTTTTAACTTCTTTTGTTTTCACCATTTTTTTTTACTCTCCCAAGTCCCACACAACAATAGTGCATGCGTTGCATAATTTAAGCATACAAACAAGTAATAGGTGAACTTCATCGTTGGCTTTATTGGGTTTCAAAATAAAATAAAAGCGGAAAAGCGAAATATTTTTATACATGCCTTGCATCTTGTACCTTGT
Organism: Sminthurinus aureus; assembly: GCA_034698265.1. Taxonomy (NCBI): domain Eukaryota; kingdom Metazoa; phylum Arthropoda; class Collembola; order Symphypleona; family Katiannidae; genus Sminthurinus; species Sminthurinus aureus. The sequence continues at coordinate 5,496 of JAQGBH010000993.1, read as the reverse complement.
ATAACACATAAAACAATGCAAAATGAAAAGTGTTGAAAATTGAAAGTTATATTTTGAAATATGTAAACTATTGAAAATTTCAGGATGCACCATTTTTGGTTTTTCGAATGCTGCTAATCACATATTACAAAATCATCAGTTATATGAATATCTTCTTTACGTGTAAAAATACACTTGTCATCATTCTTCAGTTCTATCGACTATTTGTCGTTCAAATGGAGAAGAAAAAGGAGATTTCCAAAACATTAAAAGCTAATATGACGGGAAATTTAGTCAAAGCAATTGGACAGGCTGCATTTCTCGGTCGTCAAGCAGAAGCCAGGCGGATTGCTGCTGCTGCTTCAAAATCTGGACCAAAACGAGCTGGTAAAATATTGAAGCATCTATTAGCATCTTTTAAATGTTCTTCTTCTTCAACCCTTTAAAATTTCATGTTTATACTTTGCCATTACACATTCCATTAATCATAATAAAAAATAATTAGGCTCAGCTGGTCCAAGTACAAAACATGGTGTGTCCAAGAAGCATCGGTCTCAGGAATCAATTTCTTCTCGAAACACCAGATGCTCAGAATCAACAACTAGAACGGACCGTGTTAAGATCAATAAAAATGTACATATTACATATACATCATTCATACACATGTTTGAAAATTTATATTATGAAGTACAAATTTTGTGCATTGGAGGCCAGTCTGCAGGCTTAAACATTAGTTGTAAAAAGTAAATAAAGTACAAATGATTGAACATTGAATACTGAATATAGGGACGACGAAAATCACTGTCAACTGGTAATCTTCAGAGAAGTGCTAATAATGTTAGAGAAGAGGATTATTTGGAAGAGGCCGAGATTACACAAGATGATTTGGAGCAAGGTGTTTCTGGCTCTGTGATTTCTGGGACAAATGATCAAGATTCGCAGGACGATTCTGATGATGTTCCACTGGATGACGTTTCTCTCACGAGTGAGCGACCACCACCAAGCGCAAGGAAGATAAGGTTGACTTTTGACCGCACACTTTGTATTTTATTGTTTTTTCCCTTTTGTAGTATTTACAAAAGTCCATAATTATTATATAATGTTTTTGAATGCATAAACATGTGATAAAACCTGTTGACTTGCAATTAGAATGAGTGAGAACCCTGGGGTGTACAAAATATCGGGAAGTCGAAGTTCAGCTGCTAGTAGCGATCGAGACCGCATTCAGTATCGACAGGATACTGGATACTCATCCAGTTCCAAGGATTCTGCAAATAGTAGTCGAAGGGTGAAGAATAACATAAGAAAAATACAGAACTAGAGTACTACAGAAAATGTATATGCTTAGAAAGATTACTTTCCCCAATCAAATCTGTTTTTTTTTGTTAATTCTTGAATTAAAAAATAGGATCGCATAGTTCATCAAGGAGGACGAGGAGAAGGAAGAAGAACGCGATCAGGAGGAGGAGGAGGAAGCCGAGCTAAAAGTTCGGCCCAAAGGTAGTTGAGTACGTGTGCAAGTGCCAAAGGACGGTGCGGGTCATACAATAATAAATAATAGTTGCAACTTACAACAATATGTAAAAGTTTCTTGATTTTTAGATTGTTTATACAAAAACAATACTCTGTTTTATACAATTTAAAATTTCATAAGCGCCAGCAATAATTCAATTTTCGTTTGTAATATGTCATGTATCCAGAAGAAAATACCTGACCAACTCACGTCATCTCAATTCTATCGAGCTGTTGGAAATGGAGCTTGAGCTGGAAAATGAAGTGGAGCAAAATAATAACGCACTAAATGAAAATGAGAGAATTTGACAACGAAGGTCTGCCATCGGCATAGTTTTTTTCCTATTCCTTGTAATTTTCTCCCTATGCATGGTGGCAATTTATGGAGGAATTAATCCTAAAGGTCTGTACTTTCAATGTATATTTGTTTTTCTTTTAGTAATTCACTTTTTAAGTACATTGTTCCCATTGGAATTAATTTGAATTTGAAATCAATAATAACATCAACATTATTTACCTATAAATATTATCAATATATTATTATGTCGTATTTTTATGGTAAAAATTATTATGGTAAATTTAGGTCTCGTTCTTCGAGAAAATGTCATTTGGAAAAATTCATCCAAACCAAAAGAAGTCTCAACAACTACAACACCAACACCTCCTTTTACATCCATACTACTTAATTTAACTAGCAATTACAATAATTCTACTACTGTGTTTCCAAACTCAACCACAACAAGTCTTCCAGATTTGGATGACTGGAATGTAACCTCCATGGGAAATTATACAACAGATCAACTGTCTACATTCAGTACGGATTTTAATATGGATGGAAATTTATCTTCTATTTCTTCTTCCTTACCGACAGTCCCATTTTTCCCTTTTGATGTTGATGACAATGACTCCTCAGGAACAAGTACTCCGATGACTATAGATGTTCAAAGGGATAGCCCAAGTTTTCATTCATTAAGTGATAATAGCTACCGCAACACTAAAAATAACAATAACAATAGACATTCGTACAAGGAGAGAAAAAAGTATGATTTTTCTTTTTCTAGTAGCTCCAGCTTTACTCGCTCACCTATTTACCAATCAACAAAGTCCATTTCCCGTAGAAATGGACGAACCAACAAAAATAGCGGTATTAAAACATTTCCAGAGTTGTCAGTCGGTAGTAGTACGACGACGGAAAAAACTACTAGTCCACTTCAGATGGCCGTTACTGCAGTTCGTCATAGTCGACATCGTTCCACACAGAGAAATAAACATCGTGTATCGTAAATCGTAAGTCATGAGGCATGAAATTTTGATCCGATTAACTCATTGTGCATTTGCTATTTGGTATTTGGTGCACACTGCGTAGTGTGATTTCGTGTGACATTGAACGCGTGTACAACTTTTGACTTTTATATATGTATATTGTACTCTTTCATTTTTGGACATGTTGAAATTACTCCATTACTTGTCATACACAAGTAAAATAAACAATACTCTAGAAAATAAGATTCTTACCAAGCAGGCTTACTTGTTGAATTACACTATTCTATTCTACTCGACTCAACCGTACTCAAACATATTCTAGTTATAATGTCACGATATAATTACAGATACTAATAATGACAATGTTCTTGATTATAGAAAAATTCACTATTTGAAGAAAATAGTATCACAGGATGATGCTTGAGATTTGAGTACTTTGTGTCAGATTACAAAACGTTTAAACAGTACATTTTAAGATATATCTATGTGGCATAATATAGTCATGGTCATCATGGACACGTTGTTTGACGATGAATGACGAATGGCGAATAATGTACAATACAATTTCATACCTGGAAAATCATTAGTACTCCATTTCTGTCATTTGTGCTAAATGTGGAGTGTGGGTAAAGTCTTTTAATTGTTTGAAACGGATTTCGCACATGGTCCAGAATCCATGGGGCTCCCTTTTGACTTTTGTCTACAGGTAGACACTAGACATGCAAACACAATTTTTGCAATGTATAATGGAGTGGTGCTAAATATGTATTATACGAATCTTACTTGATGAAATGTCAATTATTTAACTTGAAAATTTACAAATTATTGTACAATTTAAAAAACTCAAACATGCACATTTATCTGTACAAAATAGAATACTTCTTTTAACGTAGAATTAATGACTATATTTAGAAAGGTACCTCAACTTGTTGATTAGGTACAACTTTATAAATACTATAGGGTAAATAATTATTAACTCACTGAATGGTGGACCGATATAGCGGATGTCTCCTTTTCTTGTCTCTCTTGTGAATTGTGAAAGTGCATGTTTATACAGTATACAGTGCGCATAATGTGTAACGTGCGTGGAAAACGGAGAAAACTACATGTGATAAGAACTGGTATCTGGTATCTACCGTCAGTGAAAGCCGTAATCGCTTGGCATTTACAATTGTCTTACTAATTCTGGCTCTAATAGGCTTCAAGTTATCAGCCTGTTTTTGCGTTACCTATGGATTATGGATACTAAATTATACTAATATATGTGCATTCTACATTAATACTGAATATTGAATAAAAAGTGAAAGCATGAGAATATTAAGTAAATGCATAAAGAATACAAAATACAGCTGTGGTTCTGTGGTATACGGTATACGTCACATCATGTCAACAAAACAGCACGAATGTGAAATACTCGTACACCACACACCCTAGTGAACATACATTTGTAGAATCATTGCTGCATTTTCTTTCATCCTTTTTCCATTTGTTAAAAATTTGCAAATTGGCAAATATTTTGGTGATATATCGTATACCAGAACTTGGACTAGCTAAGGATGAATTCAAAAATGTATCCAGTTCTTGTATCATCATTATTTTAAATGTATGTTGTTATTAATTAATTATTATGCTCTAAATGTGTGCAATGGGTAATCATTAGTATTACCTAAGACATGTAGCAATTATCAATTTCCACTATACTATTGTACACTCTATTCTAATTTCTAATTAATTCTAAATTCTAATCTATAAAATCTATGTAAAATATTGGCAACGTCACAATTTTGCCTTCCAAATTTGTATGTATATTTGTACAAAATAATAATATGTTATTGTGTAAAATATTAGTAGGTGAAATTATACACTGTATGTAAAACTAAAATGTTATGTCTAATAATTAATGATATAATTCTAGTAAATGTTTTACATATTATATCCTCCCTGCTTTTCTCATTACGACTACAGAACTTGTAGATAAATGTAAAACATGGTATGTTCTGTAACCTTTATATTGTCAATTGACATATAATTGTTTCATTGGTTCTACATTAGAATACTTGTACAATGTACAGGTAACATAAAAAGCGTCTGCAATTTACTGATATTATATGGATTATGGATCACTTTGTATACCAATTACTAAGCAAGAAACTTTGGAATAGTGCGTATTTGAAATGATATTGTCGATTTTATATATATACGTATATGCATCAGTTTTATTGTCATGCAGGTTCATGACAGCTGTCTTTAGAAATATAAAAGATGTTGACAATTATTGTTAAACTGTATGTTACAATTATTGCTGTTGTAACACTGCACAGTTAAAAATTAAAACTACAAAAATTATGTGAATTTAAATATCAAACCGTTTGAAACTTGTCTGTATTATACATTTTACCGTAGGACATTGAATATGCTATTATAATTATTAAATAATGTATAAGATTGGATTGCCAGAATTGGCAATATAAAAAATAAATCAGTCAACAAAATTGTTATGACGTGACTCAAGATGTTGTGTCCTACGTCCTACAACAAATAAAAGAAAGTATATATATATATATATGATTGAAATTGGTGTGTTAAACTGGTTGCGCGCACCTTAAGAGGGCCCGTCTTAATTTTCCCTATTTAAATCATAAATACGATTCTTTGGTACACCTTATTGGAGCCCGAACGGCTGAACGGATCTTCATGATCAATATACCAAAAAATCGGTAAACAATGGGAGAATTTAGAGTG
>JAQGBH010000992.1:0-38572 GCA_034698265.1 Sminthurinus aureus | reverse complement strand
GAAACTTGTAAATTATTTACATATTTCAAGGAATTCCAATGAAATTCCATGGAATTCGTAAAAAATTTCATTGCAATGCATCAGGAATTTCCAAACTTTGTGAAGAATTTATTTTTTAAAGCACAGTACATGTTATTGGCGATAGGCAACTAAGGGGCTGAATTAAGCATCGTCCAAATCCTGACTATTCTCCAAGTTCCCCTACGCTCTGGGTTACGGTCTGACTACAACTGTACAACCTGAGAAAAGATGATAAAAAGGAAAGAGGAAGTCAGCATCAGAAATCAGCATTCAGCATGCAACTCACAAGTCTAGAGTCTAGAATCTAGAGTCAGTCCCCGACCAAACCAAATATCAAAAACCAACCGGTGAAAAAAAAACAAGAAATATCTACTAATACTAATAACCAATAACCAATACATTATCTCTCTCCCCTTCTCTCCTCTCAAACATAATAATTATCATAGTGATATCTACAAGATCCAAGATCAAGATACTGGATACAACTCTATCAACTACCAACTATCAGGATTCAGTGGAACAAGTGAAGATTTTTTATTCTAGATTCTATATTCCAGACGAGACGAGAGGAGAAACGAGAACCTCCTCCATAATCCATTTGTTATTCTTTATTCTAGCTGGAGTTGGTTTTACGAATACGAATACGAATACTTTTATTCCCTTCATTGTTCATTGCATCAATATTCAACGTTCAACATTGCCCATTGTCCATTGCCCATGCTCCCCGAATTTAAATAGTGTAATAAATTAAATTACTCATCTATAATCTATAATACCAAATGAAAATGATAACCAAATGAGTGCATGTGGTGAGTATTAAATATTAAATATCTTATATCTTGTCGGAATCAGGAATGAGAAATCAGATTCACCAACTTTAAGTGTGTAGATTGTAGAGTGTGGAAGGGAAACCCAGAACTCAGAATCCAGATTCGATAAGATGCTTATTATTATTTTATTTACATGCGCAATGTGTACTTAACATTTTACATAATATTGAATATGCTAATCATTCATCTTTAATTTGCTTTAAACTTTCCACTTTAAATGACGAGCAAAATATTTCAATATTATTATTTTTATCGAAATCTAAATTCTACATTCTAGATTCCAGCTCAAAGAAAAATATAATATTTTGAATAAATATAATATTTTGAATAAAATGCGTATGCAGATGCACGGATGATATCTAAAGGGAAATAAGAGAGTGTTGATTGCTAATTATACATTTTTTACCAGTGCAGTGTGTAAATTGAACATCATTCGTGCTTCCTAAAGTTCGTATAATTCTTAATTCGTAATTCGTAAACAGAATAAATAAAAGTCGTATCAACTATGTACTTGATTTATAACAGAAAACAGTATCATTGTTACTCAACAAGAAAAAGAAGGAGAAAAGACGATACATTCATAAAAACTACTCGTGCGTATTCCCTATTAATACATTTAAGATTTTAAGTACCTACGTAAATTTTGGCTATTTCCCTACTCAACTTTGAGCACTCTGATACATGCACAATGTACAACGGAGCTAGATTCTAGATTCTACATATTTATTAAATACTAAATACAAAGAAAGAATGCAGTGGTAATAATAATAATAATAATAATAACAACGACTCGGAAATTACAATGTCAAGGTATTATCATCCAAATTGTAATTTACAATGCAAACATGATAATGATAATATTAAAAGAACCCTCGGGCCATCATCCCCGCAATGGAACACGACACAGCTCAATTCTCAATTCTTAACTCACCTCATACAAATTCCCTACACACCACACTCAAAACACTACACATTTAATATACCCGTATTTATATACTTTTATTTGTATAATATCATGTATCATTTTATAAATATGCATAATAAAGTGCAGTGTAAAGAGTTAAGTGTATACAGTGGTTTCGTCTTTAGTCTTTAGTCACATTTCACAACAAGTCACAAAAGTTTATGTATTCTTTCCATCTTTCATTCTCAATTCTCGATTCCCAGACGGATTTTTATAAGAGTACGTAGAAGAAAAATCAGAATTATAATATGTGTACACATGATGATTACAGTTTAGAGTGTACATTCCGTTTTAAATGATGATGCATATTTACAGCATCTAGAATCTAGAATGTAGAATCTAGATGCACTGCCTATTTTACCTATATTATTATTGCTATTATTATTATGTTAACAAGGAGAGAAAGAAGGAGGAAAGGAGAGTTAAATAATCAAAACATAAAACACACTGACAGACACAAAATACGAATACGAATAACAACACAAGTTTCTCCTCGTTCTCGTTCCTCGTAACTCTTAATACTTGGGTACTCTCAATTCTCAATAATAATTCTCTTCTCCTTTCATCACATCATACAAATTACACATTGTTATTGTTATAATATTTTTTACATTCTAGAGGTATTATTCGCACCTTTTTACTTGAGCTTGTAGCTCTTAGCTTGTAGATGATAAATATTTTTCAAAAGTACATATGTAATTTACACACTATAAAACCGAGAATCGAGTATCAGAATCAGGAAATGAGAACATAAACAAATAACAAATAATGAATGGTGACAGTTAAATCCATTTAGCATTTAGGCTCATATTATATTATGCAGCTGAGCGTATGTAGAACGAAGGAATTTTAGAATTTTACATCCATATTTATGAGGAAACTCCAAACTCCAAACTCCAATGCATAAAAAATACTCCACACTCGATACATTTAAAGAAAATCAAATGGCAAATCCTTGTTGAAAGAGGAACAAACTGAATAAAAATTGGATCACGACTTAGATTGAGCAACAACCGCAGAACATGCACAATTTGCTATGAACTATGAATACAAAATAGAAAACAGAGAACCGAGGACAGAGCTCTTGAATTTAGAATCTATATTCTAGATTCTAGAATGCAAAACACGGTTTTCTTATTCTTATTTGTATTTTGTCTTTATATTTGTTATTTGTTGCAGCTTGTAGAATGTAGAATGTAAAACTTCATGTCATTTCTTAAACAAATCCATATAAAAACATGTGTTTTTTCATCCACTTTGCATTCCAAATCCTAATTTTACATCCTAATAAATACTGGTAAATAGGGAAAAAATCTTCACCTTGCTTCTTCTTTGTGAAAAGTAAAGAGGAAATGCATGTTTTTTCTTGTACTTTCTTTCCATTCTTGTTCTCATGCTCATTCACAATTTACTACTGACTAGATACTTAGATTCCACCACTCACTAATTAGATGGAAATGTGACAGAAAGGAGGGTGAAAGAAAGAAGAAGGAGAAGGAGCGATGACCATTTGAGAATCCAGAAAGGAAATTTCATAATGCACACCGTAGACTGCAGACACACAAGAACATGAATTATACATTCACTTTTCTCTGTTGTGGATTGGGAATTGTGGATTAGCCACATGATTAGGCATTACGTATGTTTTACACGATATTTCACTCTGTTATCCATTGTTAAAAGTACATGAGCTACTCCTTGAAAATTTGCCTTGTTGAGACTTGAGACTCATTCATTCACATTTCACATTATGGAGTATGGAAGATGGAATTTGAACTTTTCTTACGGTACACTCACGCAAATCCAATCCACGTGCAAATCAATTACTTATTTGGAATTAGAAACAAGTCGAGAAGCGAGTCCATATACTCGATACTCCATTTGGAATTTTACTAACAAGCTTTTCACATATAATACACAATTCATAATAGATAATAGTGACCAAAATAAGAAAAACTTAATTTATAATTCATGAAAATGCCTACAAAAAAATTTCGCTAATTTTTATTCAAAATTCCTTTGAATTTGAATACGAATATGAAAAAATGTAACTGTTTATTTTACAAAGTATTACGAATTAGCATGTATGCTAATTTACTATGTACAATGCTCGAGACTCTAGCCTCGCGTGTTAATTATATTGTGTAGAATTAATGTTCTAGGTTCTAAAAATTTGCACTGCTGCCTACTTTATTTTTTAGCATTTGTTACATTTTCCTCTTTCCGTGTGCCATTTCCACTTGCAATTTGTTAGTCGAGAATCTACATGTAATGTTCAGGATTTAAGACTCAACAGTCAAGAAAAGTCAGAATTAAGTGTCAGAATTAGCTTAGTTGATTTATCGACAGAGAGAAAAAAAACCATCCAGTTTTACGAGTAAGTATATTTTACAGTATGCAGTATGCAGTTCAGTTGAGGGTTGATTCGTTGAGCGTTTCATGGAGAATAAGACTAATTGGTAAATAATGACTTGAGATTTGACTTACCGGCGTGACGAAGGAGGATGGGATTCCTTCAAAATCATAGAACTTGAATGATGGGGCATTTGAATTACTAATCGATGCATGTCTCTTCCTTAAAGGTGGAACCTACATCACAAAACAACATTATAAATAATATTATACAGATTTATTTTACATTAAAATCATGATGATGAATGATTGATGCAAACTTGTGGAATTTCCACCATTTAAATGTTTTTTACGGGGAGCAGTGAGTGGTGATAAAAATAGCAATTAAACTCAATGCTGAAGATTGATCATTTGAATATTGGACATACCCGATCAAGATGTGGATTGTATGCGGGGAATTCCGCATAATAATGTTGAAGAACCCATACCTACAAAAATTATCAAGAGAAATACATTTAGAAAACATAAAAGGATGTGATTTAATAGGAGATCAATATCAATCTCAATCTCAATATCAACATACAAAAAACAAAAATTATCCATGCCTTTTTTGTTTCACACTTTTGACTTGGACTTGAAGAAAAGATTAAAAATATCTGTCAGTCGTATGTACTACGATAGCCCGTTGTTTGGTGTTGGATTTATATAATATGTATTATATTATTTACTCACCGAAGCTCTCTGTATAGACAAACTGCCGATGGTCCATTGCTTGGAAATACCATCCGGAGATCGCACCACTGTTATCTATAAAACCAAACCATAATCATTCATTAACATTTACATATTTGTGAACAACCACGAAGCAAATCCTACAAACTACAAATTATAAACACCCTGGATCCTGCACTATGCATCATCTGTGTCCGTTGTCTGTTCATCTTCGAACATCTAAAATCTAAAATCTAATGTATCAATGACAGGCATAATTCATTTTTTCCTCTCTACGTTTTCTTCTTTGACTATCGCAAAAGCGTAGTAATGCAACAGCCCGCTGGATAAATAAATGAATGAATGAATGAATGAATACACCTACGAGATACAATATACACAATAAAGAATGATCTCCTATAAATCATTAGTGTGTGCAACACGTCAACCCCTGAAAGAAAGCAACTACAAAAATTCTCCCATTCAATGAGCTGTATCATGTATCAGTATTATAGACTGATAGATTCAACGCCGTTGAGTAAATTTCCCTTGTGACTTGTGCACACACAAAAGTCCTAGGTACTAAGTCACACCAGTCTCATTCATGTGAATAATAAAATATCCATCTTAATTCTCAATAATCAAATCTTTTTTCGTTCGTTAACTCGACCAAAAAATGTATAAAATTTTTCTGATAATTCATAATTGATACAAGTAAAAAACTAACGGCGAAACTGTGGTATTTTGTGTTTTTAAACATTTATATTATTAAGAATTAGTAAACATTGATTATTGAGTGCTGTCGTCTGTGCTCTGTAGTTATTGCCAACTGAAGGGTAAACAATAAACAATACAAATCTTTTGAATTTCCAATTATGCAAATTAGTTAATTAACGGTGAGCAAACAGACTGCAGCTGACGGTCAAATGACAAAGAGTTGGAGTTGGAGTTTAATAAATGTCAATAGCCGATTACCCATAGTCGATTCACTTGTCTTTTATGGTTCTCGGCCTCTGTTTTTTATTTATTTTTTATTTATCTACTGTCTAACGTTTGGCGGTTGACAGTAGAAATCAGAAATCAGACTCATTACGGCTTCATCATTCATTATTTGATTTTAGCTCATATTTATTAACTAGAACCTAGAACTTACTTGAAATTGTGGGGAGAGATGACGAATTTCTGTGAGGAGAACACCGAGGTAATGTATGGCCAAAAGAGCGTCCGCCAGACCACCTGTCAAGATCAACATTTAAAATATTAGTGTAAAAGTACAGAAACGAGTTACTTGATAAACTAGATGCAAGATACAAGACAGTACACAATACACAATACATCGCAATTCACTATTCACTATTGCAAATAGATAAATCACAAATATAAATGAGCATTAAACATTAATCTCTTCCATTAATCCATTTCCATCTCCATTACTCTTAAACAAACACAATATATCAATTAAAATTTAAAAGTCAACTCGAGTATGCCACATAAATAATACAAAATAATAAAATAATTACAATCAAAACAGCAAGCTTAAATTTTCAATTCGCAAAGAATAAACAACTCAAAGCTCAAAAGTCATAGACCTCGGCTCACACATTTCAGATCATGCAAAATGCAAACATGATAGAAAAAGCAAGTTGTATTTTATGTACTTTACTACGGTAAATGTTTTACATTTACTTTATCTGCTTTAAATTTGTACCCACCTGCAAATGAAATTGCACCGACCATTGACAGATCTCCGTCCTCTTCCGCTCTCACCTGAAACACAATCAAAATTCAAATTCAAAATTTACTCAATAATATTATACAACTGTTGTTTTAATTATGGTTTCAAATTTCAAATGTTGAATGTATCTAGATTCTAGAATCCAAAATCTAGATTCATTTTTCCTCTTCTTTTTTAGCACAAATTTAGCATTGTCAAATTATAATTAGTAGTTTGTAATTAGCCAAAAATCCCCGTGATTTTTAAAGAGAGGAATAAACACAAAGAAAAAGAATAAGAACAAAAAACAAAACAAAACAAGTACAGTTTTAACCTGATAGTTTACACTTTCTTTGTCTCACTGTAGACAGTAGACAAAGACATTAATATGCAATATCATTATCTACGATCTAAAACAACTCGCATCTTAACTCTCAATTCCTGAGTTTTGGGTTTTGAATTTGAGCTTTGACTTAAAAATTGAGATTTCTGAGGTCCGAGATTTGAGCAAACAGCAAACAAGAAGGATGCATAATTGAGAAAAGTCGTGAAATAACTTAGCAATGACAGAGCAGAGAGAGAGGTACACATGTAATTCGTAATTTGGACCTACAAACGCATCTTGATACACATATTGTGTTTGTTTTGTATCTCTGTATCATGTCAAAAGTCATAATCTTATTATGTGAATAATAATTATGAAAATGATACTCATCATCACAGCCAAGTCACGGTTATCATTCTAATCCACGTTCATCTTCATCTGGGCTCTAGCATCTAGCATCCATCTCTGTGTCAATGATTATGATCATCATAATTTCCCTATTCTCCATTCCACAACAACTCCACAACATTGAATTGAGAGTTGTACATTAAATAAAGAATAAACAAAAGGAACCTGATGAAAGAACATTGATACATGATACAAAATACAGTGGACTTCAATGGAATTCAATGGAATGGGCAATAATCATGTTAATTACACAAAGTATTAAATATTTCCATTGGGTTGTAAAAACATGAACTTGTTCCATCTTGTATGTACAATGTACAATGTACAAAGTGTACAATTTAACAGTATTTAGAATGATAAACGGTTCTGCTACCTTTCTCTCCAATGCTATTGCTAATGTCTTAATCTTTTGCTCTCGCTACTTAAATTCAGACCAGATCCTGTCTAGTTTCTAGCATTTAGTTCGGACCGTTCACCGTTCACCGTTCAACGACCAGAGGCCAACCCTAAATCTCAATCTCAGTCCGAATTTCAATCCCAGACCAAGTCCAGTCCAATGCAGTCCCAATTCCCAGTCCAAATGTATGTAATAAACACTAATTGGTATAATTATTCACCATAAAACATAAAATTTCATTCTTTCCACTTGTTCAATCAACAGATCAACAGTCAAACGTCTACCTCAAGTACTTTACATATGTAGTTCGAAGTTGGATATGTATGCTTTTAAAAGCTATTCCTTTTGATAATATTGTTAGTATTTATATTATTATGTTTCATGTTTTTCCTCCGAATATTCTGCATGTGTCCATCCATTTACGACTGTCAATGGTACTACCTAGCTAAAAAATGTGAATTTCCGTACTGTTGCTTACTCCTCTTGCATAGGAAGTATGATGTAAAAAATCAATAATAAAATACATTATCAATTTAAGGGTGACCATTGAACATTGCAAAAGGCATCGCATACGCCATTCACCGCGGCCCATGTTACAGACGTAAGAAAACCAAATAATTTATTTCGAATGAATTCATTTACTCCGACGGTAAAACTTGGCACTTGGAGTACAACACGTGACTGTACGACTTGTGTAAAATAGCCCAAATACATATTAATATTTCATTACGCGGAACTGGAACATTTTAAGGCTTATTCTATATTCTATATATTATACGATGGATGTAAAATGGGGAATATTTCCCATCAACTATTTACAATTTAATCATTCCAAAAGTCCCGGAAATCCAAAATTCAATTTTGACCCTGAGAATTCTGTACAAAGTACAAACTTGTTCACAATCAACCGATGACGGTCAAGTGGCAAGTGGCAAAAGCAAAATCCTTCAAAGTCCTTCAAAATACATATACTACTGCCTGCTGTACTCTCTAACAATTCAGTTTTTGAAAGGAGTCGGACACGTTAAAAAAACGTTCTGAAACTGGAAGGATGAAGGAAGGTGAATAGAAACAGAAAACAGAATGACAAGTGTCTCTGGTACTTGTCCTGAACAAGTAACAAATGAGCAATAATCAAAACTATATTGTGTACTCAGAACTGAACAATTGACAATTGACATTTTGCAAGGACGTGGATGACCGTCTGATGAAATGTAAATATAAATACAAACACTATCGAGTTGAAGAAAAATAAATTCACATAAAAAATACAGTCGTGTTCTCAGTCAGTTTTCACATTCCCGCGTCATTCACATCATGTTCATTCCAATACAAATTGAACTGGAATCGGAAGATTTAAAGTCCCACTCTAATTGTTTAGTTGTATGAAAAACTAAGAAAAATGGCGTTTATTGCAAAGAAAATCGGACAAGATGAAGCTCAAAATCATTTCGAATTGACAAGTCAAATAAACTCACACCAAACGTCAAATTCTACTGTGAAAAATATGAGTGTCGCTGGAAGAACCGAAAGAATTGAAAGCTCTTTCATGAAAATAAACAATTCGGATACTTCGGATGCTGACATTGTTAATCAACAACACAAACAACAACAAAATCAAAATGAAGTTGAAAGAGCAAACGCACAACAAGAAAATAGAAATGAATTGACTTTTCAAGATTTGAAATATAATTTTTGGCCTATAAAACTTTTGACGGTGATTAAATTCCTGCCGACAGAAATGAACAAAATTTCCGGCAAACTGAGGAAAAAGGAAAAAGAAAATTTCCTTGACAAGATTTTGTACAGAATTTGGAATGTCTTTGCAGTAGTGAGAATCATTTCAATTGTACTGACCATAATTTATTCGAGAATCTACTCAGAACATGAACAAAAACAAGGACAAGAGGAATCGGATCAAAATTCAGATACACAAGTCCACCGATTTTTGCTCCCAATTCTGATGACAACTTTAGCAATTGGTGGGTATTTGGGCTACTACAAAAGTATCGTAGTTCAAATGCCAACTTTTACCACAGCAGTAAATGAATTCATTCGAATTCTGAGGAGATCTCATCAAATCCAAAGCGAAACTCAAAATCAAGATCAAATTAATCAGACTCTTCGGATTTGTCGATTTTTCATTTCTCTCCTCAAAAGACCATTTCAAATAAATCTCCTCATTTACCTTCCGTTCCTCATGTACTCAATGTTGCCCGCATTCTTAATGCTTGCGATTCTGGACCACAATTTACCAGTTTTCCTCATTTCCTTTGCCTTCAAACCAAAAGTGAATTCAGCAGTTCTCAAGATTTTTCTCTACAGTATTTTGGCAGTGTTCGACTGTGCCTTTTATTTTTTCATAAGCTCGATGCTTTATTACGGGGCGTACATCATGCTGCTCGGAATCATCGTGATTCAACAAGAGACTGGAAATGCCATTGAAAAATTAAAGTAAGTAAATTAATTCAATGTTTCGCAATGTCTTGTTTCATCATTCGTCATCTCGGTTCTCATGTGTATTTATTTAGGTCACCAAACGGACTGGAAGAAGCGAGGAAATCTCTCCAGTTGATCAAACTGCTAATTCTCATATACAATCTTGTCGGCTCAACTGTAGTCTATATGGCAAAGCTGATTACACTGGTCGCTGCTATAATCGGCGGATTCGGTGCTATTAAAATGATGAATTCAAGTCCGCTGTTCGCAATCATCTACTTGTTCTTCTTTTTGATGGCAATTCTCATCCACACCTCGCTGTTTGACAGAGTCTATCGAATCCCAGAAAAAATGGAAGAGCTCAAAGAGAAAATCATCATCCGAGCACAAAATACAAATTTTCGGAATGAAAGTACAAAGGAAGCGTACAAAAAAATTTGCAGATCAGTCCAACGACTGGGGATTCAAGCGGGTGGATTTTATGTGATGGAACGGGAGACAACTTTGATTTTCGGAGACTTTGTAGTTCAGAAAATCGTGGATCTACTACTCACATTCACATGAGGATATGTTTGTGAACTAAAAATATTTGCATTGGGTTTTGGACATTGAACATTGCATAATTTAGACAGATTACCCAATCCGTTAATAATATGATAAAAATAAGAAATATCATAGTGTCCGTTTCCCCATTAAAAATCAAAACTCACAAGAGTACACATAGTACAAAATCTAAACAAGTATCTAAACTAGAATGAAATAATTAGACTTACCCAGTAGAAGAGCCAAAAGGTGAATGAGGCGAGGAAGGCCAGTAGAAGGGTGATGGCTCGAAAAAAGAATATTCTAGGCATTGTGGCGGGTGAACCTCTCCAAAATACAGCCCACACAGCCCCAAACAGGGCGATTAATTTTACAGACAGAGTGAGAAGAAAAGCATGACATTCGGGTCCACATTCCCGAACGTTGGTTATAGGCCTTGTGGAGGGGAAACCGATTCTATGGCCAACCACCATAAGGACAGGACTTGCAGCCGCAATCGCGACGATCACAGCGCCGACTAGTGAGCCAATGTATCGTTGACACCAACTTATTGAATTGACTGAAGCATCCGGGTTGTTGGAGGAGGGCATGGGTGGTCCCCATTTTATACTGTTGGCTGTCCCATTATTTCCTATGGGCGAATTTGAACGGTCACTCGTATTTCCCGTGATGGCTGTCGCCGCGTCGTTACCCCATCGGTCGTCATCCTACAGAAATATAATAATTACAATAACAATAATTATTACATGATAAACCAACGGTCAGTTATTATTATCAATTATTATCAATTATCAATACAGAATTTTACTATTGATTACAAATTACACATCTTCAATCATTCGCATGTCAAATGTCAAATCCACATACTATAAAATATTATACAATAAATACTTTTACCATTGTCTTGTTCGTCTTTTATCGCCAAATGGTGTAAATACGCAACTACAAAATGAGTAGAAAAATTCTAAGAATTTCTTCCCCTCCTTTGTGCTTTATGATGACAATTGACGATAAACAAGAAAAAATTATAAGAATTATTTCCTGGAGAATATTACTCAAATGCACATCATTCAACGTACATTTTACATAGTGAAAAGAGCGCCTATCTGCTGTCTATTCTCTTTACATAGTTTATAGTTTTGCAGTTACTTTGGCTTTGTACAAATCGGGATGATATCTAATATCTATTACACTCATAAGTTAAAAAGATCACGTAAACATTTTTTGACATGGTACAAATTACAAACAACACAAGACACAAAACACAGTCACATAAACACTATAGAAAACTCCATATTGAAAGTTGAAATCTGAAATGAAATGAAATGACGGTGAAATAATACAATTGAAATAATGAAAAAATTCTACATAATAAAAGTCGCTTCTTCTTCATCTTTTTTTCTGTCTCTCTCTCTGTAAATTTCTTCATCGCGTCGTCTCCTTTGCTTTTTCTTTTTTCTCTATTCTCTACCCTTCTCCTCTGTAGTGTGTTGTATCTTGTACTCTGTATTGTAAATTGTGTATAGCAGTAAATCTTTGAAATGTCAAAGAAAAAATGAATGAGCCTCATATACAAAATATTATATACAGATGATGAGACATGAATACAAATAGGAACCAAAGAAAGAACCAAAACCAAAACCAAGGTCAACGGTACAATTTTACATCCTCCATATAGAATTTTTACACACTTGAATCTTGAATCATAAATATGTACATATGAAATACAAGTAAATACATAGAAACAAGAAAGGACACAAGACATCAGAGAACGAGAAATCATCAGCATTATTATTATTATTAGTATTTGCATGCACTTTGTACTTTGAACATGGTACATTGTACATTGTCATTTCAAATGCATGTTTTCTTTTTAACTATATTTACTTTAGCTTTCAGCGATGCTAATTGTAGTAATAATAATAATAATGATAATAAGATGGTGATGATTATTATAGCTAATTCTAATTATTTTACCGTCTACATGAGTATGAGACAACAACAAGACGCATGAAGAAAAAGGGAGACGGTTCAACATTTCTTTTGAACATTTCTTATGAATAAATCAAACAATCTTTATTCTGTTACTCTTTAAACTTTTCAACGGCTTGTACTTTGTATCTTTGTATAGTATGCATATTATTCATCATATAGTTGTTTTAATTATTTATTTTGTCTTGTGTATTGTGTGTTGCATAAATTTGCATCAGGGTGTAAATTTATTATATTATTTACTAGTTCCCATTCATTTTTCATTGTTTGTCTTTGTCGTCCTGTCTCCTGTCGTTAGTGTTGTCTTTACCTTTGTTTTTGTTTTTGACCCTGTCGTTATACCGTCAAAATTTGAATTGTAAAGAATCCGTCACTTTAAAGTTTGAACTCTGTGTCTTTAATTTTTAACAAGATCAAGATGAAAAATTAATGAATGACCGAATTCTAGTGCACGAAAGCGAGAATAACATGAATTATGGATTCAGGCGCAGTCAATACAATACATAGTTGGGTTGAGTGGATTTGACATGTGAAAAAGTGTGAGCCATGCATATTAAATATTTTTAAATACAAATTGTAGTCTGTACTGATTATTGATTACGAATTAGGCTAACTATATAATATTCTTGTAAAAGGTAAAATCATAATATTGTAATTAATAATTGTAAAAGGTACACAAACTACACAAACAAAAAATCATAAAATACATTTAATTATTTTTGCTAGTGCTTACGTGTGACTGAGGAAGGATTTGGACTTCAATGACTTCATGTCCATCCCGGAGTAGACCGCCGCCCATTCGACTATTATCCGGACCGTTGGGAGAAATTGGAATATCCATTATATTATCACTCCCATGTCCACTCTCCGGCGTTTCTAAAAGAGGCTCTTCTCTCTGCCGTGAACTGCGACCGGATCTGTACAGAAAAACAGAAAAAAAAATAGAAAAATCTTGTTAATTACATGCGACGCCACTTGGAATATTTAGCTATCTATAGAGCTAGACGACCGTCATAGTTACCATGCGTCTACAATTTGGATTTAAAATTCAAGAGAAAAAGCATCCAATGAAAACTTCAGCAACAAAAAATGAGATGAGGGATGAAAAAGGTAGTTTCACTTGCAAATATAATTTGAAATAATATCGGATGGATTTAAATGTTAATTTTTTTTGGCTCTGTCTTTTTTTGCCACCAAAATGTCTTTTTCTGCCACCAAAATGTCTTTTTCAGCCACCAAAATTCATATTTATTAAATGTTTTTTCCTGCCACCAAAATGTTTTTTTCTGCCACCAAAAAATCTTTTTCTGCCACCAATTTTTTTTCTTTGTTCATGTACTTCCTTGTGTCCTTGAAACGTTTTTCGAAAGGTTAGTGTGCACACAGAAATTGCCCTTTTTGTACAACGTAAACGAGCTGATGAGGATAATTTTAGAAAAATTCCTCATAAAGGCAAAGCAAATAAGGAATTTTTTCTCTCGTCTAAAAAGAGACCTGTTTGATCCAGTTCAAACATATGAAGATTTTAACAAATGGTGTGAGCAGGAAACGAAGAAGGAAGGAGAAGTGAAATTAGACGACCCTATAATACTGGGTACAGAATTCGTTGCAGACCAGGGACCCAATAATTTTCTGAGGGTATAGACGATAGATCATATAGACGATATGATGAAAAGTGTTGTCCTTGATTGGTCATGTAAGCATGATCCGGAATCAGTAAAATTCTGAAACCCAAGAAACAGCTACACAAGTCACTATTCCTAAGAAACGTGGTCGACCACGTAAAGCCTTAACCCAGTCCTAAACTACTTAATATTGAGATTTTGTATATACCTGACTGTTGTAAAAGTTTTATATTTCTATATTTAGTGACTGATTGTTGCATTTTACTTTCTTTTCGGGTGTATTCGTATGTAATTTTTTAAAAATGATTGGTGGCAGAAAAAGTTTTTTGTGGTTGTAAATAAAAAAACTTTTTGGTGGCAGAAAAAAACATGTTGGTGGTAGAAAAAAACATTTTGGTGGCAAAAAAAGAATTAATAAAAAATGAATTTTGGTGGCTGAAAAAGACATTTTGGTGGCAGAAAAAGATATTTTCTAAAAATAATAAAAAATAGTACTGAGTACCGAATACATTATGAATTACTATAAATTATAAATTATAATATGAGATTTGATTATGATGAGATTAAATAAATAGGATGTAATTTATGACAGTGACAGTGTATTACTGCAGTAACTTCCATCGGCAGTCAATCTCAGAATCCATGGCATGAATTCTAGCACAAAGAATCGAAATTCATCATTTTACTACCTTTGTGTTATTTTTGATAATTTATACCTCCACTAAAAAGGTATCATTTGTCAATAATTATCAAGTATTTACCTGTAATTCGTGAGTAAACTCCTGGTTTTCTCGGCCTTGACAAAAATACAAATAAAATCAAAATTAAATGAAAATTTAACCACACAAAGTAAAATTAGGATTGATCATGAGACTTTGGCAAACAGTAGAAAATGTAAAATTTGACTCACCTTGCACATCCTAATGCATCAAGATTTAAGATGAATAATCACGAGAACAAACAAAAAACAAACCAAAACATTCATAATAATTACATGATAAATCATAAAAAAGTTACAAAGACATAAAAAGTTAATGAAATTTTTTTACCGTGCCCCCAACTGACCACTCCAATTTGAGTATAAATATTGGAAGGTGATGAATGTATCATCGGCCCACCGGAATCACCCTGGTTTAAAAAATCGCAAGGCAAAAGAAGATGTAGAATTTTAACTTGTTGGAAATTTGCAGAACCGTTTAAAATGTTGATGTGAGAATTTTGTCTATTTGTTTACCTGACAGGCGTCAGTGTTTGGTGCCGCTGCACAGAGCATTCTAGTCGTAATACTTCCCGGATATGAGGTTTCACAGGCTTGATGAGTCAAAATCCTCACATCTGCCTTTTGAAGATGTGGTGAGAGAGTTCCAGCCTCCGAGGTCAATCCCCAACCAGTTATCGTGGATTTCTCTCCTTCATAATTCCGTCTGAGTTCTTCCATTTGAGGAAGGCAAACGGGAAGAACAATCCCAGACTCAATCATCTCATCCAAACCGTCACGGAGTTTAATGAGAGCCGCGTCATAATCCAGTCTGTTGGTGTAACTCTTGTGCTGAATAATTTTTTCAACAGCGAGTCTCATCGAAGGAACTTTTGTCTCATTCCTCAAGACCACGTTGTGCTCATTCAGGATCACTTCAAGATTGTACGGAGTTCTCCCACTGACGCAATGTGCAGCTAGATCAGAAAATCAGAAAGCAAAAACAAATAAAATAAACAGTTTTTACTTTTCTTGACCTTTTTGTCTTTGTCTTTGACTTTTGACTTATATTTTTTGACATATATTTGACATTTGACATACCAGTGAGAATGTATCTGCTGTTGATCAAGGAGGCTCCACAAAATGGAGTGTTTCCACCTTTTCTCACTAGACCAGCCATCCACTTGAACTCATTCACCTTCGTCTCAATCCCATTCACAATCTTTGTGTCCGGTACCATCACTCCACACACTAAAATA
The DNA here is from genome assembly GCA_034698265.1 of Sminthurinus aureus. Taxonomy (NCBI): domain Eukaryota; kingdom Metazoa; phylum Arthropoda; class Collembola; order Symphypleona; family Katiannidae; genus Sminthurinus; species Sminthurinus aureus. The sequence continues at coordinate 22,295 of JAQGBH010000992.1, read as the reverse complement.
AATAGACAGTATACAAAATAATAAAATCAGCATAAAGCACAGCGTAAAAAGTACAGAATACAGAACCAAGAAAATCGAAAATATAGCCAACTGCTTAAAAAAACTGAACTCGGCTGAAATTAAAAATTTCTTTTACAGCAATTAATTGGAGGAGCCATCACAATCGGCGCCGTGTCATCTTCATTCACACTAACTGGAAAATTGAAAATAAAATAAAACGTTCATTTTATTCACATGCTTAAAGATTTTTTCTTGATAAAATAAAAATTTCATGTATAAAAATTACCATTTTCATCTGCACACACGATTCGACAGCGGAATCCAACAGAGCTGAAAACTCCAGTTGTGCGATATGTAATTTGCGTTTCCTTGTCCAACGCTAAATTTTTCGGACCCTTTCCTCCGCAATACCTGTACAAAATTTCATATCCGATTGTTTTTAGTACAACATGCAAAAACACACATTTCCCTGTGTCGTTCAAATCTTTATCAAGTGTCACATTCATGCATAATGTACGACGAATTTTGTATTTTGCATTTTGTATGTCTACAATATACGGTATACGGTGTGCGTTGTTTATGCACAATGTGTCACATTTCAAATGCAAAAAAGTTGAATCATTTATGTGTAACATTTTTTAGTCAATTTCAAATGTAGTGGATCTAGATTTTGAATTTTGCATGAACCGTTTAAATACCTTTGTTTCTTGCCATCGGATGAACGAACTTCCAAGTAGTCAAAACAAAGGAAATCATTGAGGCGAAAATTGGGACAGGAAATAGCTAGACGACAGGCACTGAACTACAACATTAACATCAAAAGGTGAATTTAGAATTACACTTGCAATAATATCAAAACACCACCATTACATTATTGTTTTTTATTTTGTGGTATTTTGTTTACATTTTTAAAAACACTTTTGATAATAATTTTTGATCATTATTCATTATTCAAAAATATTATGATTGTTTTGAGTAATTTCACGCACCAAAAACCGCCAACTGCAGGAGCCGCGACTGGTGTCTTGATGATTTCCATGTCTAAAATTAGGACTTTCAATGTACGCTGACTCATTGACTTTGAATTGTTTTGTGGTTCCACATGGAATTCCTTGAGGGTACAAAAATTATTGTCAAAATTTGGATTAAATTAATATCAAGAAATCATATTGAATTTTCAAAAAAAATCTCTTACCTCTGGCTCGTTCACTGGCAATTTGGTCAGTTCTTGACTCGAACTGAAGCTGGAATAGGTTGGAAAAATTATTATGTTTTCTATTCAATTTGCAAATCGATTAAAATGCGGTACATCATGATGTGTACCTTAAAAATTAGGAGGAAAAATTACCTGAGTTCCTTGGATCAAATGAGCACTTGTCTTGGGAATTTGAAAGAGGGATAAAAGAAAGAAAGAAATCACAGACAGAGAAACTGGTAGTAGTTTGATTTTGAGTTGCTGGCCGGATTTCTGACGAGATTCACCACTTGTTTCTTTCCATGTGAGCTTCATGATGAGGAGATGAAGACTGAAAGCATTTGGTATTTAGTATTTAGGAACTTGACATGGAAAAGAAATGACAATGACAATCAACTCCTCGATCCTCGACAGAATTCAGAATTCTCCCAGTCTGCTCCTCTCCTTATTCCTCATGAACATCTTCGCCACCGTCTTCGACTTTGATCTTTGACAAAGGAAGACACAAAGGATGGAGAATTGTGCCTGGGGGTTCTACTCATATAAAATGCAGACTACACGATTAAATTATATTATATTATTTTATTTGCCTATTGTATTTCTCCCACAATCACAATCACACTCCTTCTGACTTACTTCTCATCAACACCTTTTCAACATGCACGCTTTTTCTGCAACTACTCCTTATCTGTGTTATGCCAATAACACACATTTAGCATTTGATATGCATGTAGCATAATATATAACATAACTGTACGATGTAGACATAAGAACTCGCGTTTCCTCCACATTTATTCCTGCATACGCAAGTACATATAGTATATACATAGTATATAGTGCATAAGTGCATAGATACACCCTATTTCGAGTTTCGAGTTAAATTCAAGTTCAGTTTCATTTCATCTCATTCAGTCTGTGGTCTGCATATTCCTGTATATGTACATTAAAATTCATCAAATCTTAGGCTATAATTAGACTTTAGACTAGATTCTAGTTTAGCTTTCAAATTTAAAAATGTCAGATCCATTTCCTTTCTATTTTCAGACATTTGCCATTTTTTACTAACGAAAAGTGAGAGGCCCCATTTTTGTTTTGTTTTTGAGTGTCAAGAGTCAAGAGTCTGATTGACCCGATTAAAATTGGACGAATGTGTTTATAATAACATATTATGGACGTAGTTTATTGCAGTACTATAGACTGTAGAATACCTACACCCTACACTCAAAATTAGAATGGACATGTATTTACGCATATCGCGTTCATGAGCTCTTCTTCTGCCTCTAGCTTAAACTTCCGTCCTCATTTTAAGCCGCATTTTAATCTGCATGTATATGTATCTGAATACCCTATACCCTGTACTCTGTACTCTATATATGTTAGCAAGACACATGAATCAGAAAGTAAAAACAAACAAAGAGGCTAATAAATGCAGTAATAATTGTTGATGGTGCAAGTTGATGCAAAATGCAAACATTTATGTCTGTCTGTATTCTGTATGTGACGTTATTGTTAGCTCCTGGTTATGAGGCTCAACAAATGATTCAAATCAAAAGTTTCTGTCGTACTCATATCTCATATTTATCATGTGTCGCGTGTACATATACAATATACAATATACAATATACAATATAAAATGATAAATAATAAATAATGATGACCTCAAGTCTAAACTACCGCACTATGCACTGCTGACTGTATTTGCCGTACAGTATTGTAGTTTTATTTCTAACCTCTTGGAGATTCAAGTCTCAAGATCAGACTTCTCTCTTTGTCATATGTGCGTGTTCCTTGTTGAGTTTTGACTCAACTTGAAATTATTACACACGTTACGAATTACGAATCAGCTGTTCAGCATTCAGCAGCTCAATTCAGTTCAGTTTAGTTGTAGGAACAAGAGCTCAAAGGTAAGTCAAACTATAATAAGCTGATATCTCAAAACTACAAAATTTTATTTGCAATTTTGACATTAAGTGCTATTTTTTACACAGATTTTACAGAGAATAGAGCAAGCTGCACGCTTAGAGCAGGACATGAACCTAATTACCTATGTCATTAAAGCAACAGTGTACTTTTTACCAGTACTTGGAGGATTGAGGATGCAATGCAATTTTCTACTTGTTGAGTCTCTGTGATGTGTGGTGTGATATATGAGTGTATGCATTTTGCATGTACATATGCACATGTCAATGTCAATGTGCAGTGTGGAAGGTAGGAAATTTGATACATGTTGTGGATCGGCAATCCGCAGCAGACGGCACATTTCACTACAGTACAATAAAAATCACATCCAAGTATGAAACTCTGCAAGTTGGTTGGTAGTGTTTAGTGCTTATTGTAGATATGTTTTCTTTTTTCTTCTGGATGGATTTCTTGGAATATGCATAAAGCACAATGCAAAGTGTAGAAAAGGACGTGACGAACTAGACCTCAAACTCACAATCAGACACGCACATTCTACACTCAACACTTTACCCAGAATACAAATTTCCACAAATAATGAAAAACTATTCCTACTTACAAGACACAATGACAATGAAGATGACAATGAAGAGGAATCTAACGGATGTGCAATATAGTTGTTTCATTTCTTTTATCATTTTTGCGTGTGCACCGTGCACCCTCATTCAATTCAAATGCAGAAATCTCTGTCCTCATAACTCATAATCGTCATTCGTCGTTCATCAACTCTCAGTAAATTGCATTCTTATTTTATGTACATTTACCGGCCTAAAATAGTTCTTTAGTCGTAGTTTCAAATCTCAAATCTCAAGTCGTGCAAGAACAATTGAATCATAAATGTTGATAGAGATGACACAAACTTTTCCATGTGTACACTGTACAGTTGCACACTGTACACAAATTAAGAAATAAGCAGTACACAATTACACATTACACAGAAAAAATAGAATCATGTTTCAGTTTACCCCATTTTCATTTCATAGTTTTTCCTTTTTCGTACGCAGTCAGATGTCAGTTTTTACTCATAAAAGTTGTGCACAAGACAAAAGATTTTGGAGTTTAAACAAAGAATGCCAAAAATACAGAATACAAAAGTATAGCTCGAATAAGAATGTAAAAAATATAATATAAAATACAGTGCATTTTTTGCAAATATAATTTTGAAATAGTATCATCAAAATCATCATGGGGGTTTAATTATCTAGTATTTGAAATTTGAATTAGTACGCACAATTCCGTCCATCCTGTGAAATGTGAAGTTTTAACCATGGGAGAAATTCTGTGATCCTTGTGAATACTCCGATTCCCTTTGGTTTACCGTAACAAGCTGTAAAGGAGTCAATTCCTACGAGAATCTTTTGATCTCCACGAGTGACCAACAGTCCACCTCCAGCGTCTCCTGGACAATCGTAGGCGTGATAATAAGGATGCTCCTCCGACTCCGGCTGGACAAATTCCGAACACATCATCGAGTCTGGCATCATTTCCCATTCCTTGTTGTACTTTGCAGCTTTACACTCTTCTTTACTCAGGATCTTTGAATGGACTTCCGTTCGCTTGATTGGGATGATTACTTCATCTATTGAGGATTCAGGATTCAGAAATGAGAGAGATGAAATAGAAACAAAAAACATGTCGTGGAAAAGGTTTTATACTTGTAAATATTATATTTTTTATTCTTGACTAAATATATGGATTTTTTTACCGTCAGTATGAAATCTCCAGAGCAGAGATGTTGCATTTTCTCCATCAAAATTATCCATTTCTCCAGGAAGACAAACCGGAACAATTCCACCTGCATCCGCAAAAGTTTGGACTGGCCCAAGAAGTCTCAGTAGAGCAATGTTATAGTCTAAAGTTTTAAAATTGGAACAGAAAATTTACACCAAAATTTTCTTTTTTGATTCTTGACTAAAGAAAATTATTCTGTACTTAGATACAATTAAGAGTTTATAATATTACCTAAATGATCCGCGCTGTACTTTGGATGAAGGGCAACTCGGACGACTTTTTTTCGAATCAATTTCTTGTGGTTCAATTCATCCGGGTCAGTCTCAGGCTGGACGAAGTGGGCTGTCGGCCAAGTTCCAATCAACACCTCGACTCCAGAGGCAATCGCTCTATTTTTATCAAAGTCATTAGACACAAATAATCTAGGAATATTGAAGTAGAAGCTTTATTATTTTATTTTTTTCTAATTATTTAATTTTACCCATCAACACAGCTTGCCGCTGTGAGAACATGTCGATCGTTTATGAGCACACCGCCACAATATGCAAAATTCTGTCCAGGGGCAACCAAACTCACGGAAAAACTATATTCATTCAATTCTGTGATCCCTTCGTCCGTCCAGCGATCCGTCATGTTCGATTTCCGGAACTGACCGCACTCTTTAACATTTAACATTTTGAGGAAAAAACATCACAAACGTTTTTCAATTACAATTACACATAATTTGGATCAACTGAAATCTGAAACACAAAACACATTAAAAACCAGAATTTTCTTCTTTATTCTTACTGCAAGGGAGGGAGTTATTTCGAGTCAACGAGTTCCACCAGGAAGGATCCTCTTGTGAGTATGGAATTCGCCTGGATAACATTGCACGAAGGGAACGGCCATAGGGATATTTTCCAAGCTGAAGACAATTCAAATCTAATTTATTTACACAATATTTTTTAGGTGGTTTTTAAGTGATATAATTTTCTAGAACTTAAGGGGAAAAACTCACATTCCGCGGCGTATGAAATCCAAAGGTGATGGCAAAGTAAAGTGAAGGTAAAAGCAAGAAAATAGTTAATTTTAGTCTAGTTGATAATAACATGGTAAAAATTTTTAAAGTTGACTGATTGAAAATTGAAAGTGTTGATGGTGTTTCTAGTTCATAGAAAATGAGGTACGGGAAAAAATGATTTTCTATTTATATGTCATCAAGAGTAAACAAATAATTTATTCTGAATTCTGAACATGTTGAACGCGTAAATCGTAAATAGTAAATATGAAAATAGTATGCAATAAAACATTGGTCCCAAAATGCGCACGTGTAAATTTTATCAGTCTCGATTTTAACTTTTAACGGTTCACTAACTTGATACTCCTGTGTGAATAGTAAATATGCAAAATTACAAAAATTCCATATTCATATTTCCGCTAGTGATTCAAAGATGTGTAATGTACAGTTGATACAAAGTACCATACAAATGTGAGTGAGTTGTCACCATTTGCTGTTCAGTGTTCACCTATTGATTCACTTTCCATACAGAATAAAAACGAAACATCAATAAAATGGATTCGTTTGTCACGTTTTGTAAAACTGCAGAGTACAACTACTAAAACTGCTTGAATTCATAATGAGAAAAAGAAAGTTGTTAACATTTTACATTTTAAATAATTAAATTTCCAGTTGTTTTTACATCAACATCACATATCATATACATTCAGAATTCAGAGTTGCTTTATTTTGTCACACATTCAAAATTGACACAAATTCATGTCATCCGTTTCCCATTTCCCGTCTTGGTCCAGTTTTTCATCTCTGTTCTGAATTCGGAATGTGAACTGAAATCTAAATGGTTATAATTGTGAGCACAATAACCAATACCGAATTCCAACATTGTGCTAATAAAAATGCATATACCTCGGTTTTTATCATTAATTGTGCAGTAAATAAGTCCCAATGATGAAAAATAGTACATCATGATGTTAACTGTTATAAATGTAAACATGTAAAATGCACCATCATTTTGATTCGAGTACACACTACAGACACAGCTACACGATTCTCAAATGCAATACTGACTAATTTGACGCCTCATTATTACTGCTAAAACCTGCATTAAATGCAGGATATGCATCTATACCTTGTGCATTGTGCATTGTCTCTGTTCACGTAGAATGAAGAATATGCACCGTAATTCATGCATTGTTAATTTTAATGTATTTCAAATTTCAAATTATTCAAAGTTCAGACCAAGTCCAAACAAAATAAAAAAAAGTATAAAAATTCCAGGATACAACAAATAACAAATGTCGGTGAAAGAGTAAAAAAATGTACGGTTTCTGTGTACAGTCCCACATGTTACAATTATCCAATTGAATCCATTCCAAAAGGTAGCATGTTTTCCGTAGTGTCTCACACGTACTTCACCCTGGAGTAGGGAGTACTTGCTACGTATTATGTACATATATTGTGTGTAGTGTGTAGTACATGAGTAGGTTTGAGCTTTGAGGTTTGAGCATGTGGGAGAGGAGACAGGAGACGTGGGACTCACTACACATGGATCCATTCACAATTCACACATATCTCCAAATACCGAATACCGAACACGGACTTGTAATCTTTTTCATGTTCCTGTTCACAATGCTGTACGTTTTATATATTTCCGAACTTACCTTTGATTCTCATCATTCAAAACTCTCTCCGTCGAGCTCGACCTGCACTCTTTTTGTCATCCCCAAAAATACAGTGTAGTGGCAGTGGAAATTAACTCAGGTTTCCAGCTACGACTTGAGACTCCAGACTCCAGACAAGATACTGATCTACATTATCCATGTTGTGCAATTGTTGTGCGAAATAAAAACAAATTAAAATTAAGAGACAATCAGGAATTAAGAATTCGGAGCAGCTCATTAACTCGGTGGTCATGACTCAAGACTCAAGAGCTCAAATAAAAAAGAACGCTGAGAAAGTCTTCAAGTAGAAAATTTTGTCAACATTTAATTTAAATTTTCACTATCAATATGACTGACTCCAACACTGAACTCTGTTCATCCAGTCAAGACGCGGACATCAAAGTCTCAGAATTCCATCACGACTTCAAAATCAGTACTACGACTAGTTCCAGTTCCAGTTCAAGCTTGATAAAATCACCCTCAAACCCTCGTGATTTTTTTGCTCGGCTTTATGAGGATCATAATGAGGTGAGTGTTAAAAAACGGAAATACTCGCTAGTTAAAAGTAAAACTGAGAGGGAAACAGAACAAGAAAAAATTATTGTCAAACACGAACAAGATGAAGAAGGATTCGATTGTTGTGATTCCACAATTTCCAGTTCCAGTAGTTGCATCAACAACCATCCGAATACAATTCCTCAAAGTTCAAATAGTCAAAGTGGTTTTCATCATTGTACATCATTTAAATCCTTTGCAAGTTTACAGTCAGATCCGGACAGTGCGGATCAGTGTGAAGAGTCCATCCTGTCAAAAGACTTGAGTAACTTGAATAATAATAGTATTAATGGTAAATCTCATTGTGCAGCAGCTGTCCTTTCAAGCCTAGCAACCAACTTTAATTTAATTCCACACCGATTGTCCACTTTTAATGGTGGCAATATTAGCAGTGCAAACGGAACATCGTCAATATTATGGGGCAGTTTGAACAATTCAAGTCATGATACTAATACTAACATGAATACCAGTACGAATAACAATAACAATACGAATAACAACAACAATTACAATAATAATAACAGTAACAACTCGAGTATTTTAAATGCATCGCAACATCTTTGGACATCTCCATTGGCACATTTGCAATGGAATTTCATTCAACAACTTTCAACCTGTGGCATCTCACCTCCAGTTTCAACTCCAGCCCTCACTGGCTTTTGTAAGTACTCGTTTCTATTTTTTCCATCTATTTTTTTCAGTCATTACAAAATTCATTACAAATCATCATCATAATAGTCATCGTAATTATTATGATCGCCCCTACTTTTATCATTATCATAGTAATTGAGCACTGAGCACCTAAACAAAACAAGTAATAAATTGTAAAGGAAATCGAGCTGGAATATCTAAATACCAATAATTATATCTAATAATTAATATTACATATTACACACCATTTTTACTTCGCCCCAACCGCCAATTCATCTCATTTCCAATTTTCCATTTTCTCCATTTTCCTAATAATAATTCCTAATTTCTAATGTCTAATGTAATTTTAATAGCGAAAAGTCCAGAGGGACAAATATCGTGTTTCAGGTTGTGTTTCTCCTACTATCTGTAAATGATCATAAAATGGAGTGTTATTAGTGTTATTAAACACTGTAGCAGCCTGATACTGATACACGATAAAAGTGTGAAATGTACAATGCACAATGCGTAGTGAATGTGGATGAGCGTTTTTAGTTGAAACAAAGTAGTTCACACTTTACAATTCACACTCCACATGTTTTCAGTTTGGAGTTTGGACTGGATTGGATTGGTATTGTTCTAATAAGTAATAGTAATATAATGTATAATGTATAGCAACTTGACATGAATTGGACGGGGAGTAGTTTGAAATTTGAAAAGTGTGAAAAATGGTAAAGGCAATTAATACACTGTGCAGTGCACACTAATACATTTTATGGATAACATTTAACGGCACGTGCCCTTTCTCAAGCATACAGCATGAAGCATCACATTTTCACCGCCTATTTGTCATTTTTACATTTTTACAATCCATCTTAACTGTGAGCTGACTTTCAACCGTGGCATATCGAAATAGAAATAGAAGTCGCCGTACACTATTATTTATTATTTCTAGTACAACGATTAGATAAAGCGAGTGTTAATCAAAAGGTGCTCCAGTTCCAGCTCCAGGTTTTTGTGGGGAAATTAGAAACTTGTGCCAAGATGCGTGTGTAGTGTGTAGTGTGTACACATGAAAAGATAAACTTGTAAATAATACAAAATAACAGTAAAAGTAAAACAGGGAAAGTATTATTATTTATTGTGTATTTGGAATTTGGAAACATTTTTAGTTGGTTCATGATTCTTGATATTCCATATACCATATTCTGTCATCTATATTTATTATGCATGTATTTCATGTTTGGATGGTTGGAGTATGGAGTTTGGAGATGATGTGCCATCTTTTCTTGTTTCTTCTCAAAGAGGTGGATGATTATAGCCTTTCCGCTGTTAGTGAGATGTGAGATGAGGTAGACAAAGGAATAGAATAGAAATAGAAATCATGACAATGTGTGTAATATCCCACAAAGAACTACAAGCAACAACCAACAACTCGTTGGCACATTATGTATTTAGAATTTTGTCACGCTACTCTATACTCTATACTCTATGTTACGTAAAGTACGTACAAGTTGGCAATAGTTTGTGTAGTGGTCAACAACAAGAAGAGAGAAAAAAAGGAGAAAGCAATCAACAACTAACTAATGTACAAAAAGTGTAGCTTGTGCGATCAAGAACCAACCGAGAAACAAGAATCGAGTGGAGAGAAAACAGAAAGCATTTGGAGAGAAAGATAATGTGCAATATGTGTAATACCGGTAGATAATAGAAATGAAATTGCAGGTTGTAGATAGTAGGTATGCGTAAGATGTAATTGAATGAGATGGGTCATTAAGAGTAATATCATGTAGAGTGTATAGAGAGTGGATATGAACGGTAAATAGTAAATAGTAAATGCTAACAGCTCTCTTCCCATCCCATCACAGCAGATCAGATCATCATCTATTATCTATTAAGCAATCACGCAAACTTCTCATAACTTTTAGCCAGCTACTCCTACTTTTGCTTTTACTTATTCTGGTCCTTTTTCTTCTCAATTTCCAATTCTCAATCACGACCATTTGTGTTTTGTTATTTGTTATTGCTCCCTTTATTTTCTCAGTTCAAAGTTTCACATGTGCCCTGGTTTCCACCACAAAGACAAGTACAATAATGTGCAATGTCTAATGTCCAATGTACGTGAGCAGTACTATTTTGTTTTATCCTTGTAACAAATTAGTTTAGCAAATGTATGATATTTAAAAGAATAAAATTAGTTGGGCTCTGGTTGAATGAATGCTGTATCATTCAACATTCCAGTTAAGCAAACTACAAAAAGATACAAGGTAAAAGTCCATTAGTGGTTTGGATATATCAAGTTTTCAATTTTGAATTATATTACGCAGTTCGTTTTAATTTTTTGCCCCCTTCCGATTTCCCATTTCATTCTTTTTTATGCAAAACTTTTCATATTGATTATTGATTACTCATGTTTTAAAACTCTGAATTCCATTCATTCACGTTGATATTCTTTACTTTTGGATTTTGTATATCTTTGAATAAAGAATTTTGAATTTTGAATAGGAAGCATAACTCTGGTGAACAGTAAAATAGATGATAGCTTATATATTTATGATTTATGATATTATGATAGTAATTTGGTGCCTGAAACATGTAGCATCTAGTAAGGTAATAATAATCAATAATAAAAATGAGATAAATAATCATAAAGGAAAAAAAGTGTTTCATGTTTACAGTTGTGTACTTCCTATGCATTGAATATTGAATATAGGATATAGAACATGATGTAGGAGGTAGACAGTAGACAGACGGAAAAGAAGCATCTATTTTTATGTACATTGTGGTATAATGTTACCTTCAAAATATGGATTGTTCATTGTCTATTGTCTATTAATACACGTACAATATTGAGACTTGAGACTCGAGACTTGATTCACCCTTCTCTCTCTGCTTTCATGTACAGTGTACAAATAGATAAGAGACACAAAATACAAAATACAAAGGGTATCTACAAATTTACACACACTTGAAACAACCCTCACTCACTTTTTTCACCTCAGCAATTACCTCGACCAAGCATCAAACATCAAGCACCAAGCACATGTCCATATCACACACACGCTTAAAGCTTTATCATCCCTTCTCTCTCTCTCTCTCTCTCCTCACTCTGAAACATTAATCCTATCATAATGATGATGAGCCCAACGGAAATAACAAATTACAAATTACCTTTCTTAATTAATTGAATGGAGAATCGAGTACTCGGAACTCTGAACTCATCCTCATAAAGATGAGTGTGTTTTTTCCCATCCACCATGGACCTTGCATCGGGTATTTCTCTCTTTGTCTCTTTGTGTTTTGGCACCCTTCCCTTCAAATATCAGGAACTGAAGTACAAAATACTAAATATGCAATGTTAATAGTCTAGAGTCTAGACTCTATGCTCTATAGTTTGGATTGTAAACGATTCTCCAAATTATAAATGTCCCGAGTATTTTTATTTCCCCTCTTAAATTATTATCATTAGCATGATAATTTTGGCTGGTATTGGATTATCTATAATATGTGAAACTATCTATGAAAAGTACCAGCTCGGCCATCCTTAGATTAGGAGAGAGAGGTTTTAGAATTTAGAAGTTTCCCGCCCTCTATGTTTAACATTGGAAATTTAAACTTAATTAATATTTTTTAAATACTTTCAATTAAGTTAGAGACTTGAAATTTTCAGGATAGTTAGTCCTTTTACTTAAGTAGTGGAATATGCAAAAAAGCTCTTTATGGCCGAGCTGGTACTTTTCATAGATAGTTCCACATATAATATATTTAGTGTACTCTTTAACATGGGATTTGTTTCAAATTCTTTTATGTAAAACAAAGAGAAGCCTGTGTACTGTATACTGTATACTGTGAGCTCTGTCGTTTTGTTTAGTAGAGGATAAAGGATCATCATTACATTCTCACTTCTGGTTGACTGGAAACTGGAGTAGGTACTTCCGATTTCCGATGTCCGATTTCCGATCTCGGATGTTTCTGTGTTGTTTATTTGTTGAAAATTGATAACGTAAAAATTTGGCTGGCACAACAAACAGTAAACACGCAATGGATCAGAAATCAGAATCTACAATCTAAACATAAAGTATAAAGTATGGCTTACAAAATACTGAATAGTGAATACCTACATAATACGTGTAGTTTCGGATTCACTACCACTAAAAATAAAACCAAATAATAATAATCCGTTTGGTAATGACTAATGACAATATGTTTGTTTATGTGTACTAAAAGATTATGCTTTATGGTATAATTAAAACTATGAAGAAGCTGTTGAGATTTTATATTTTGTATGAAACAAGAAACCATTAAACATTGAACAGAGCACAGCTGGCACGCGACAAAAATCTTTCACTTGCCTCTTGCCTCTAACCTGCTACTAATAATTACTCGTGGATTATGGATACATAAATAAGCACTTTCTCTGTTTAAGAAAACGGAAAGAAGCCGCACCGAACACACTAGACAGTAGACAGAGGGCACAAAATACGTAGGCGAGAGGCGTGTGTGTGTATCTTTTAGGATTTCTTATTTTCCTCGCCTTATGTTACTATGATTTATGATTTATTATTATTGTACACTATAGATTTTAGACACAATAATATTTTGAGGATTGAGTCTTGAGGCATAAGATTTTTTATCGTACACTAAAATCGTCCATAAAAATCATAGCCGGCCACCTACAAAATACAATAGAAACAGGAATAAACAGGAATTTTCATTGATTTTTCTGCATGTTTTATTTGCGCATTGTGTACACTGTACACAGTGCTTTACAAACTCAAAACTGCACTCGGTCATTTTAATTTTAGGATAAAACCTAATAAATAATTTTATCATTTACTTTTAGAATTTTGAATCACTATTATTTGTTCCATATTTATTGTCAGTTGTCAATTATCAACCTCAGTCTTAAACTAAAATAGATAAAGAAAGAACAATGAGATAATTGGAAACAAACTATCTTGTGTCTGTATACAGTTGTGAGATAATTGTTCGTTATTCTGCTTCATTTCCATTTTCCGCAGGAAAAGCTTTGGACAAATCATTGTGGTAGAATCAAGTTCAGTTTTACTTCTGTACACACAGAGTATAGAATTTAGAGTGAACCAATTTACTATTTACAATACTAACAAACGAAGCCAGAGCCAGAGCAAGAGGAATCACATGTATCTAAAATCTAAATGCTAAATACGTTCGCCGATCAAAATGTGTTAGAGCGTGTAAATTCAAGTATCCATGTTCCATGTTACATGTGTTGCACATTGTGTATTGTGTATTCTATATTGTCACAAGTAACAAAGTTGTTGATGGTTGGCGATAGTAATAACTGTTAAGGTTCTTAAAATGACAAATGACAATAAATACAGGGATTTGTTGGAAAATAACTTTTGAATTGGACGCACATGAAATTTATTAGGGAGAAAAGAGGAATAAAGATTACAAAATACCAAATATGATACCCACAATACCCAAATGATGAGTGTGATGACAAACACGATGGATACACAATACAAAACACATGTGTGTCGAAGAAGAAAGCAGAAATAGGAGGATTAGTTTTAAATACAGTCAACTGAACAGGACATAATGTGATACGATTTGTCGCCGATCGACAGTATCCATATGAAAATCACACACATCACACCAAGTTTTCTCCAGTACAAAAACTTTCTTTCCATTTCCGTTCCTGTTCAACTGTAGACTGTAGACTTTTTGCATGTCCTAAATTCTAAACCTCTTTCAAGTTTTGATAAATACAGAATACGGAGAAGAAAATTTTGAATTTGAAACTTGAATTTCATGTGCTGTTTATTTACTCATCAGTCACCAGGATTTATTCAAAATTCAAAGGGAAATAATAATTTGTATGTAATATTCGAAATGTGAACATTATGAATATTGAGTATTAGTCTAATCTTTCACGCCTGTTACTTGTTACACATGCTTTATGCTTTATGATTCATTTTATACGTTGCACATGGTGCGTTCGAGAAAGTAGATACTTGTAAATTGTTACTACTTATTTCCCATCAAATAATAAATTATAATGAAGGAAGTATAAAGTGTTTTACTTTCTCTTTCTGTGAATCTTGAATACAGTCGCACGGAGGCGGAGACGAGATGGACAGCTTCGTCAACGTCGACAACGAACAACATTCAGCAATGAGCAAACTCTGTCCCTGGAAATGGAATATCAAAGGGCTGAATACATCTCAAGATCCAGAAGGTGTGAACTGGCTCAAAGACTCTCCTTGTCTGAAACACAGGTCAAAATCTGGTTTCAAAATAGACGAAGTAAAGATAAAAGTAAGTTTTGAGACGAGGGAAGGCGTATGTATGATGAAAAAAGTTTTTTATCAATAAATTTTGTTTTAAATTATGTATTTTAATTTTAATTTTGGTTTTTTTTTCCTTTAGGAATTGAAAAGGCTCAAGTGGATCAGCAAGTGAGGTATTAGACAAATTTTCTTAAAGCTCAAAGCTCAAAACTCAAAGCAAAGAAATTAGTCATATACACATTTGTTTGCTGATTTTAAATTTTCCCGACATATACATAATACATTATGTACATTTAGGTGTTTGGCTGCCTCAACCCTTGCCATGAGTAGCAGTTTATCTCCCCATCCATCCCCATATCTGAGTATTCTGCCGTCCCTTCAAAACTTTGAGCTGTCCTCGTCAATTAGTTGTAAACGGAAGCAACAGCCGAAATCAGATGATTTTTCCCATGAACCATTGGCAGTGGCATTGTCATTGTCAAGAACACCCATTGACACCAACGTCAGTGCCAGGGGAAAACTCATTGACATCAAAACCATCAAACAACAGCAGTGGAAACCCCCTACATCTATTTTGCCCACATTAACAGAAAATGCCGAGTCATGTCGCACAAAGGATTGTGGATCCGACTCACAGTTCAATCCAGGAGCGGTTAATTATTGTGAATAATTCAGCAACTAGAATTATTATCATAAATTTTAATTACTGTATTTAATTATTAATGACAGTGGACAACATGAATTTTACCGATGAACATGAATATTCAATATTTAAGTGTAGAGTGGACAAAAATAAAAATCCGATATGCTTTTCAATGATTAATTAAAGCACTAAATATTAAGTACCGCATAATTTGTTTCATTTTTTTATGCCTGCACAATGCATAATGCATAATACATATTACACACATGACGCTTACATACATACCTACATCCTACATCATTATACAAAATTTGATGCAAAAGTTGACCGTTGACAAGGAAACGCTACCTTCATATTTATTTGTAACGTTTGGATCGGATTGAATACGTAGGGTTACCATGACATCACATGTCCTTGGTTAAGACTTCTGGAACTTCACTTTTGACTTGACTCTTGACTTGCTTCAATTTTCAGGTTTGAGGACACAGGAAATCACAAATCGCACAATAAAATACTCAACTCTCAAAAAAATAAAAAGATGCATATTATGCACTAGCAAAATTTTCCATGACTGGACTGGAATTGGAAACCCAAAATCCAAAAACTGGCTTTTAAAAAGTATACTGAGCTGTAATTATTCTTGTACGCCACCACAACACAAGCAAGTACAACCCCTAAAAAGTAAGAATCATTAACTACTTATACTTACAAATGGATGAGGTTTCTCCTCTCCAACAGCAACAGGAAAACAATGTGAGCCAGGAAACGGATAATCTTGGAGATGGAGACAAGCATCACTGTCAAACCTCCGAGTCAGTGTCTTTACATTCTAAACAGTTTCCTCAGGACAGAGGTGAAGAAGAAGTACTTGATACAAAATCAGAATGCGAATGCAAATGTGGAGGCAAAGATATAGCACAATACTTTTCAAGCTGTGAAAAATGTGTCAATTGTGAATCTAACGACATATTATCAGTACTGGATGAAATATTCAGCAACTCAACAATCATACAGCATAATCTGTTTCAAGAAAAACTTCATTTTCTTCCTATAAACAAAGATGTGTAAGTTGTACATAGGACAGAGCGCATTACAGTATACAGTAAACCTTTTTAGAAAATATTAAGCATATTTTATCTTCTTTTTAGATCATTTTTAGAACAAAATGTAGTAGAAAATCCAGATGGGCTTCATCATAGTATTTTCCAAGGAGATTCAGAAAAAACAAGCAATTGTGATCCTGATCCTGAAAAAGAACTTGAAACAAGTGACTTTTTGCTCGGTGAGGACGAAATGCATGTTTTACTTTCACCTAGAAACGATTGGCTCGACGCAAAAGGTACAACTTTATCCAGAAAATTCCATCCAACCACCTCATCAACCATCAAGTATCAAGTTATCTATTGATAAAAGATAAAAGAAAAAAGGTGTAATCCATAATCCAATGCAAATCTGCTTCAAATACAGATACAGATGCAAATATAATTCAGACTTGGAAGGAGGATGGAAAATTCACAGAATTTCAAAACGAAATTGCGGAAAAAACTGTCATAAATGCAAACGGAGATAATAATTCAAAAAGTAAAGACATTAGTTGTGAGCTAACGTCCGCACCGACATCGTCATCTCCTTCTCCAGCCGATAATAACGCCATTCTTGTTTCCATTAGTGATAATAATTTGCATAGCACAAGAAATAACAAATTTGACACGACAACAACAAAATCAACAAAATCAACTCCTTTGAATCTAAATAGTACTGGAGCAAGAAAGGTTGATTTTGATTCTGATTCTGCAAAGAATTGTTTCATCGATTCCTCAAAGTCAAAATCTCAACTATCTCAAGAACTTGAGGATTATTTCGACAACGACTTTTATGATTCAGGAGCTGGAGCCCCTACGGAATTCTACGTGGAGATGAGTAGTGAGGAAGAGGACGAGAAGCCAGGTCCATCACATAGACAAGAACAAAATCAAGAAGAACAACAAAATCCAGATCAAGATCAAGCAGAAAAAGAAGAAACTAAAGAATCAATTCAAACACGTGCTAACGAAGAAGAAGAAAAAGAGGAGACAAATTCATCTATATCCTCAATTTACCATGCTGCTCATACTGAATCCTTCATGTCCAGTCAATTTGTAACAGATCCAGATGAGTCCAATGATGATTACGATAATGATGATGAAATGGACAGTTTAAGTCACTACGCATCAGACCTAAGTGGTGTTGCTTCAGATAAAGAACCACTAGAAAAAGAGTTGGATAAATATAAAGGGATGAAAGTGAAACTGGAGCTGGGTGATGATTTTGATGGCGATCGAGATATTCGAGATGACTTGACTTGTGGAGATGCTGTAGAAGTTGATGTTCTGTGGGCAAATGATTTGTATTGTAAACAGGATGATGAGTCTGGAATAAAAGATATAATAATTCCTCCTGAAACCATCCTCTGTTCAACAGACACACCACATGAACGACACACATCCCACATTCAGAATTTAAAGATGCAAACCACCAAGAAGAAGAAGACAAACAAGCACAAGATGAAAACTAGAAGAAAACAGGAGCAGGATGAGCCTGAGAAAAATCTGAATCCGAATACGAATGAAGATGAGAATTTGGATTTGAATGATAGGAGCCATAATGATGATAATTTAGTGGTAGATTTAAGTCAAACACAATTAGTAGCTTTAGCACCCATTTCTCCATTAATAAGTCGAGTATTAGAACAACAAATTGAAAATTATCCTAATCAAGATGACAATGACGAAGATCATGAAGATGACAAGCCAATAGATGAGGATACAGATGATGATGATCATGAAGACGAGGGTGAAGACAGTAAAAATTCAAGTACAGTTTCTGTTGAATCATTTACAATAAATTATGTACCAAAATCCAAATCCAACCCCGTCTCAACATCATCCTCCAGTGTGGAGGACACAACCACAGATTCTGACACAGGAGATGAAAGTGTATATGATGTGGAATTTATGGGAAGATGGGATATTTTTTGGCCAATTATGACACCGAGTGAAAGGCGAAGTAAGAAGAAGTTTTTATCAAAAAATATCATATTTTGCATCATAATTTCATAATACGCATTAATTATGTGTATGTACAAAATTAATTCATGTAATTTAATTTGTAGTGGTTGGTGCACCTTCAAACGCTGAATTCTCAATAGATTCCTTTGTGGAACAACCTGATGATTATGATTTTGAGGTACGAGGAGGAAATGAAGAAAATTCCCCAGACAGAAAATCTACAACTGAAACGCCCGTTATAAATCCGAGTTATAGGAATAAAATATCTGTACAAATTGAAGAAATTCTTGATGAAGCATTAGGAACTACAGGTAAGAAATTTAAAATTTACAATGATTTACTTTGGCATTGTGCAGTGAAACGTTGGAATTGTCTGTAAAATTTCTTTATTCTTTCTGAATAGCTGATACCGATAGATCGAAAAAGGAGACCAAGCCGAAAACAATATCACCGGATGATGGTTTAGGTGAAAATGATGACAAGTTAGACACTAGAGATACTTCAACTATTGTTGATTGTTGCAATGTTTGTAAATATGGAGGAGGGCATTTTTTTATATATTTAATATTTAATATAAGTTCAGTATCAATGAAGAAAAACTGATATTAGTGGTTCTCACTTCTATACCTTCCAACATTGTCTTTGTTTTAGTTTCTATTTTGTATTTTACTGCCTCATCCACCTTTAAGCATTCAGCACCTCGATTACGACGAGCCTATTTATTTGTATTATTTTTATGCGTTACTTCAAAGTTTTTTGCAACCTTGATCATTTTATCTTTGTTTTGACAAAAAATTCCAGGACTGGACGTAAAAGACAGTAATTTTTACTTCTGTGTCGTCATGTAGCAAACTGGAGTGCCCATTTCGTCAACTGTCTCATTTTCATATACCTACTTACATCTTCAATGTTTCGATTTGATTTCTTTTGTGTATTTATATAATAATGTATTTTACGTAATGTTCACCTATACTTAAATATTGAAAACACTGAATTAAATGAATGATACTCGTCCATGTTTTTTGCTGCTCTACTTCCAATGTCCAATGGTCCTCAACAATTATTTTTTGCATTAGGTATAATACAAATAAAACATCGAAATCAAACCATCACACTATAAAATACAGAATCCAGTTATGCCTACCTAACAGTATTATTTATCCCATACATGTACATTGTACATATTATGCATGTACTATAATATTATTATGCACAGTGCACAGCTGTCATATTGTCAAAATGCACAGAAAATCTTAGAGCCTCTAAGGGGCCAAAAGTAGGTAAAACTGTCAATTTAATCATGCCCAAGATTTAACCTGCACTTAGCTACATTATTTTTTGTAGTTTAAGACACGTTTCATGGAAATATGGGATTTTAAAAGCTTAAATCTAGTTAAAACATTACAGTACATTTGAGATTTCAATGAATTATGAATTAACATATGCCACGAGAACCTATGGGGCCAAGTCAAATCCACGTCATCAGTCATCAGTACATAAAGTTGACATAAACCGCATATTTTATAAAGGAAAAAATATACAAGAATCAAAGAATCGGCAATTAATTAATTTTTTATTGTATAAACAAAAGAACCAAGTTAATTATCTACACACTATAGTGTGGAATTTAATATTATTTTGTGTAGAACTATAATAGACGAGTAACAATGCGAATTTAAAATATATAGTTTCCCTTATACTTATTTTTTGTAAGTGTGAGTGTCATATGTGTTCTTGTTATATTATTTAATATGTTGAGTGTTAAATATAGTTGATAGTGTTATTAATTTATGTATATCTGATTCAAATAGGTTTAGTTTTTAATAAATAATAATCCTGTATATATTAGACACATCATCTTGTAAATGATTTATAAAACGTGTACATTATAGCATAAGTATAAAATACAAAAAGTATCAAAAGCAAGACACCCAACTAAATATTATTTAAAAGTATAAAGTATACATATATAGTAAAACACGGTGTTTTAACAACAACTTTTAAAAATGTCAAACAACACTAGTTGGAAATTAGATAAAACATCTTTTGTATATCTTATAGGATCGTTGATTTTCTCAGCGATCCTTCTTCCGGTTTCTGCAGTCGAATTAACCTTTGAACTTCCAGATAATGCTAAAGAATGTTTCTTTGAAAATATTCAAAAGGGAATTCAAACTACTTTTGAATTTCAGGTAATTATTGCTCAAAAATTTTGAGTACATATGTCAAATGTTGTGTTGTGTAATTTGTGAAACACACGTGTGTAGTACATTTTAGTTCACTTTAAAAAATTGACACATCATACATCATCATATCGTAATATTACTAAATATTGGTTTCTATATTTCCATATTCTTTCTTTCTATTCCAGGTTGTGACGGGAGGTCATTATGATGTTGATGTTAGTATTGAAGCTCCTAATAAACAAGTAATCTACAAGGAAGTAAAGAAACAATATGATACCTTTCCTTTTGTACCGGAATTTGCTGGTGTATATTCATTTTGCTTCTCCAATGAATTTTCTACTTTCTCTCATAAATTGGTCTATATGGATCTACAAGTTGGAGATGAACCAGCTTTACCAGGTTAACTTTTATGAATGTATATAGTCGTAATATTATACTTTTATACTCGACATGAATTATTTTTGAATTATTCAGTATAACCAAAGTGTGTGCAAAAATGGTGATTTATGTTGTAATAATTGGGTTGTTCTTTTTACTTTTTCTATTTATTTTTAGGAGTCGGTGAACATATAACAGCAATGACGCAGGTAAATACTTAAATTATTTACCAAGAATTCTACTTATTATATTATGTAGACTATTTACCGACTAATTATGAACCATTTAAAATTTGAAGTATTCAAAATACGTAGAATAAAATTTACAATGACACAAGAAAAGTATTGCTAATTTTTAAATGTTTGTGTCTATTTTGGTTTTAGTTGGAGACTTCTGCTCAAACTATTCACGAGAATTTAAACAACGTAATTGATTATCAGACACATCATCGTTTAAGGGAAACACAAGGAAGAAAACGAGCTGAAGATCTCAATGAAAGGTAATTATAATTATCACATGCTAAATACTGTTTTTTACGTCATGAGGTTATACAAAATTACAGACATTCAAAATTTTTAAAAGGCATTTTTTGTTTTGGAATTTTGGAATTTTTTAGTAGAGATTCTTTAAAAGTTTTTATACACTGACAATTTACATAATATTTGTATAATTTTATATATAGTTTAAAGTTTAAATACTAATGTCTTGTCGGGTTTTTGTTTACATTTGGTTATTCTTTACAGAGTACAGCTATGGTCTATCCTTGAAACAGTTACAGTTATAGCCCTTAGTGTCGGACAAGTTTTAATATTGAGAAGTTTCTTTTCAGAAAAAAGGCCTAGTGAAATGCGGAATCCCTTATTTACAAAATGAAAAAAATGAAAAATTAGGAGCATAATAAAATATTTTAAATTAAACTATCACCATCATTTGCAAGTTATCTATATATTTCATCTACACCATGGCAAGTGAACTTTTACTCTATACAAGGTGGATTCATCTGAATTTTTTTCTTTGTAATAGCTGTAATCGATT